>JAMQGT020001062.1:0-75789 GCA_024447675.2 Pterophyllum scalare | reverse complement strand
GTGTTATGTAGCCCCTTGGTTCAGATTACGTATTGCTGCCTATTAGTGTAATTACACGAGTAACAATAAAACAAAATTATTCAAAACAATCTTTATGTTGTGTTTATATAAGCATGCTGTCATGACCTGGCATAAGTTTTATAAGCACAGTGAAGGTTTGGCTGTGATAGAACAGCAACGCTGCGGTTTCAGTTAGACTTTAAATGCAATCTAATTGGTTATGATGAAGATTTCAAAGTATCCTAATGGTATCATTAAAACTGTGAATCCAAATAATATAAAACATAAAATAAGTACAATCTCTTTCAATTCTAAGATTTTATGTATCAGGACATAATTTTAAAAAAAAATCTGCTCCTTAGCAGGTCATAAAATTAGGTACATACAACCTCAGCTGAACAACATCACCTGACATATTACACCATCCCATTATTTATTTAACAAAAACTAACAAAAGCTAAGCCACTAATGCAGAAGTAAAGTGTGAAAAACGAAGCACAGCCTAACAGTTTCCAGAGGAATTAAGACGTAGTGTTCAGGTGCAGCTAATGGTAAAATGGACTGGCACTTACATATAGCACCTTTCTGCTCAGTTGAGCACTCAAAGCGCTGCCTTCCTACAAGCCTTTCTCAGCCAGTCACACACACATTCATACAGTGTTACTCTGATGGATCCATTGGCAACTCAGAGTTCAGTACCTAGCCCAAGGATTCTCAGACTGGCCAGGCCAGGGATCGAGCCACCAACCTCCTGATTGATTGACAATCCGGTCTCGCGGCCTGAGCCAGAGCCGAAATCGAATGCACTTGATTAACTGATCATCAGCACATTAGAAAAAGACTAAACCAGCATGGCCTGTTTGGAAGGGTTGTAGGAGAAAGCCTCTTCTCTCTAAAAAGAACATCGCAGCACAACTTAGGTTTGCAAAGTTGCATCTGAACAAACCACAATGCTTCTAGAACAGTGTCCTTTGGACAGATGAGACCAAAGTGAAGACGTTTGGCATTAATGCAACCAACAAAACCAAACACAGCATATGAGCCAAACACTTTATTCCAGCTGTCCAGCATGGTGGTGATTTGGGCTACAGGATCTGGGCACTGAGTCACTGAGTTGCTCATGAATCCCTCTGTATACAAAAGTATTCTAGAGTCAAATCTGAAGCCATCTAACAGTTAAAGTGTGGCTGAAATTGGGTCAATTAACAGGACAATGATCCCAAGCCCAGCAGCAAATCTACAAACAGAATGGCCAAAAAAGAAAACAATCTAGCTGTTGCAAAGGGCCAGTCAAAGCCCAGACCTCAACTTGATTGAAATGCTGCAGACCTTAAGAGAGCTGTGCATAAATGACTGCCTGCAAACCTCAATGAACCGAAACAACATTGTAAAGAAGAAGTCCTGATATGTAAAACCTTAGAACTGAAAGAGATTGTCCTTTCTTTTTTTTTTGTTTCTACCAAGACTGTAAATGTCTCCATACTGCTCTATCAGACGAGATGGCAATTTATGTCCCATAACATGCACACCTATCAAAAGATTTTGAGCATTCCAGACAAATTAGTGAATGACTGACCTGAAAAGTTCAGTTTGTATAAATTTTGAGGCAGCATTGATTATTTACTAGTTTGTAAACAGCCTTAAAATGGTATTTGTAACAAATGTGGCACAGAGGAGCAGAGATGTAGACAGGCATGAGTTAACAAAGGGTTGAGAGACAAAAACATTGAGATGCCACAAGCAAGAGTCGGGGGAGCAAGCCTAATTGAAAGAGAGACTCACCCTACCAATTGTGCAAATAAAAAACAAATGGAGTCTCATTATGACCACGTTTGTTGGTGCTGCTAATAGCAATAAATGATTCACTGGATTCACTCCCAGAAGATAGCACTAACTGTCTCTGGATATAAATTACCTTCTATGGCTAACAAACAGACTGTGCTCAGAGATAGACAAACATGAGTCAGAGGTCAAAGTCCTCCGTCACAGTCAGTCAGCTTCTCTCAGAACACACAGACACAAACTCAGACACAGTTAAAAGTGGTGCCCTCTGACCCGCTTCACATTGCAGAAGATGAGGATGAGCAAGGCCCAGAAGAAAACTGCGATGACTCCAGTCCCGATGAGAATTACAATCTCCACATTGGCCCTGTCACTTGACCCTTATCAGAAAGAAAGAAACAAAGTCAGTGTTAGATGAAAGGGTTTAAAAACACTGCTGAAATCCACTCAATCCTGTTCACAGGGCCAACTATAGGGGGCACTGTATTACAAAGTATTTGCGCCAGCTTTCTAGCAAAGAGCTTACATAAAATCTTTAGGTTTAGTCAACTCTGCTGAGCTGATTGTAGCCATTCATCATAAAACCACTTCAAGCAAACTAATTCACTTTCTGAATCCAAAACACAGTGCTGACAGTAAGTCTGGGTCCACGATTTGAGAACTGTGCATAACAAAAGCACAAAAACTAGAGTCACAGTGAGAGTGTGAGAGGTGAAGATGTGAGCTCCAGGGCAGCTGTGATTTCAGGCCTGAGTGCACTCGAAAAGAGAGTGGTGAGCATATTGTGAATAGATTCAGGTGTCTCTGCGATTGTGTGAGCCCACGCGCGTGTGTGGCTGTCTCACCGATGACGCTGACGGCGGCCGAGGAGTTGACACAACCACGCTGGTTGCAGGCGGTGCAGGTGTAAAGACCGGCATCCTCCTCTCTGACCCGCTGGATACTCAGCGTGCGGTTTGAGTTCTGCAGCTGGATCCCTGCAAGGAGGCACGGGGGGGTGCACACATTCAAACCAATGCTTCAAAATCTGTGAAACAATGCCGTGTGACACTGGTGGCGCTTCTTCACCTTTTCGCATCATGAATTCAACACCATTTTTCAACAACACCTTTTGAATTCTGGTCACACCTCTGGACCTCAATTTGCAGGATTCATTTATTATTCCATCATCCCGCTGTGTGCCCCAGCAGCCCCTTCTGAGTGATCCCAGGGCATCAGCTGTCATTCAGACCCACATTGACCCACCCTACAGACTTATCTCGTTCACACGTTAAGAAGAGACTAAAAAGTTAATGAGCTGTGTTGGCCCGACAGGGTTTTATGTTCGTGTGTGTGTGTGTGCGTGTGCGAGGAGGTGTACAGCAAAAACATCAGCACAAGCACAAGAACTCCTGTCACTAGTTCTGTTTGACCCACTTGTTCCACAGTGTTCCTGTGTGGGAGTTGGCTCATAAAGGAAAGCAATGGTATCTTAGAACCAGAACACTATTTTCCTTTCTATTTGGGTGCAGACTGATAATTAGGGCACAAACGCTCAGAAGTGGTCCAATACTGAGTGAAAACACTGCAATCTGACCCCAAAAAGCAACTGTCCGTGCCAAGGTAATGTTTATTCTGTGTTTTGACTAATCTGCTAAACCTGAAATCTCAGGTTCTCTCAGGAAGACATCAGTGTAATTGTGAGAGATGAGACTTGAAGGAACACTGAAGCAACATCACAGAGTTGACAAACCAAACTGATAAACTCTGCAAGGCGGGACCGTGACAAAGTTGCGGCCAGTTGTGCCAGAAATGGATGAAAACCAATGAAAAACAGTCCCGTCTGCAGACACGGCGCCTTGCAGAGCATCATGTTTGCGCTGACAGTGTTGACCTGGAGGACAGTGTAGAAGAAATCCTACACCGAGGCAAAATTTCCTGAAGAAAAATATTGTTCTGAGTGCAGACCTGCTGGAGAGAGAATGGCGGTAATGTTATAAGCTAAAGGCATGTTGTTGACCAGGCACAAGTAGTGTGCTCAACTATTACTTTGCAACTGTTTCAAGGTTCATGGCTATAGATTTCAGATATTTTTGCACCTACCAAATTCAGAGCCAAAAAGATAGAAAACAGACCCCAGGATTAAAAATTCAAAATAGCTGGACTGACCTTTATCATACCGAACCGAAAGTTGCTGTATCTGTGTAAAATAGCAATCAACAGAGCCTATTGGAATGTAAAGTGGATCATACGAGTCCTGTCAAATCAAGATTCAGAGGGGCAGCCTTTCTGAGTTGTTGTCAGAGTGTGTGTATGGACACGAATGCTTGTTGTACAAACACGTGCATCGGCTGTTTTGATATATTCATGCACCTGACATTTGGTGGAGAGGCTGGTTGTCTTTGAACCAGAAGAGCCAGGGCAGAGGTCTGCCCTCCACATCGCACTCCATCCTCAGAGACTCAGTCACATTCACTGTCTGGTTGGTGAGGCTGCGCTTATAGCGCGGTGCCTCCAGGGCTACGGAGGAAGAAGGAAAGTGAAAGACAGAGACAGACCAGGAGGGAGAAAGTGAAATCAAAACCATGTCACTATATCAGCACTACATCAACTCATGGAGTGTAAATGTACAAGATATGCTCTTGTGGGTTTGAAAAAAGGGCAAAAGTACAAAAAATCCCATTAAAGCATACATATGTCCTCCAGGCACTGATGCAAGGTTACATAGCACACAGCATGAATGAGGCTTGAATTTATTAATGTATTTCAGCCCTGCAGCATCTCAGCTCTGTTTTTGTGTCACTACATATTGATGCTGTGCAGGCATCAAATATTTTCTCCATTATGTGTGGATGTGGGTATTGGGCTGCGTGGGCTCTTTGAGTGTGGGTATTTTTAAGCCTCCAGCATCTCAGTGCCAGTTCCACTGCGACCCATGTGTGTTGCCTCTGCCAAGGGTTGGGCTTTTCTCTATAATTAGTAGTACAGCCTAGTGTGCTGTAGATAGAGTGACTACTTTCTGTATTCAGAGCTGTGTGTGTGTGTGTGTGTGTGTGTGTGTGTGTGTGTGTGTGTGTGTGTGTGTGTGTGTGTGTGTGTGTAGCTTCAGCCCTCTTATCGCTCACCTTTGACAGAGATGTATCGAAACAAGCACTGTTTCTCCCCACTGCGTCTGCTCTGAGCCTCACATACATAATGTCCCTCCTTCTGCAGCTGTATGGAGTCAATAGTGAAATCCAAGACCCAGCTGTTGGAGGACTCCTGGAAGGAGAGCTCACCAGGGAGAGGATTAGCATAGAGGTGCACGCTCCTGCAGTCCAACTCCTGGGGCTTACCCTCCTTGTCCTGCAGGGCCTGAGGGTCCAGGCGGTACCACTGCAGCTGCTCATAGGTGTAATTATCAGCACTGCAAAGGAGAGACACTTTCTCCTGCTCCAGGGGATACTCAGAAGGCTGAACGTCCACACTGAAGCCCTCAGGGATTGCTTTAAAGGTGAGAGAGGAACAGGTAGCCTGGTATGTTACCCTCTAAAAAGCTTTGAATTTCATATTAATAAAAAAAATATACTTAGAAGATACATTTACATAAATTACACCAAAAAGAAAATATAGTCCAGTGGTAACTAGACATGCAGTGCAGATGGGTTTGTTTTGAGCATCTCAATTTGTGCTTGCTCTCAGGATTTAAAAATTCTGCAGCAACACTGGGCTCTATTACTCTCATTAACTACGGGCCACCCTCAGTGCGAGTTGTTTTCACATGGACTATTTCCTTGGCATGAAAGTTTGACGAGGCAACGGGTTTTTGGGCACAGACTTCTAATAGTTCTAAAGGAATAACAACACAAGTTGTTGCATTTGCTTTGAATGTTTTGATTTGAATTCGGCCACTGTCCACTGTACAATGTGAGTTCCTCGTGTATCTCTGAACTGTGTATCTCACAGCTGTGTCAAACTGAACCAACTTTCATGGCGAGGATCATCACTTTTAATGAGTTTAATGAGTTTTTACTGAAAGAGCACACAGTGACCAAACTCAAAGAATCATGTCGTCATGTCAGAAGCACAACCAAAAACCCACCCACTTGGCTTTTTGGGGGATTTTTTTTTCTCATTCGTGGTAGTGCACCCTGTATTCCTCTTCCGTAGTTGGATTTTCAACACCAAGTTCTTCTGTGGCATGTGCCGTCATGCCATCATGAGATATCAGGCCATGCAAACAAAACTGTGGCTCACCACCTGCCCTTTTTGCCCGGATTTAGCTCCCCAGAAACTCTGTCCTGCTCTCCATAGGGGAATTTGAGATGGCATGTTGTTGTTTTGACAAGCTGGATGAGATCCAGCACACGCTGCAAAATGGACACCTGCAAGCAGTCAGAGCGTGACTTCCAGAGAGAAATCCAAACTGAGCTGGAGCGCTGGAAGCGCTGCAACAACCTTGAAGGGCCAAATTGAAATCAGGCGTGCTTTTTGATTTTTATTGGATTACTGAAACTTCTGAGCTCTGGTCACATAGTGCCTTGCACATTTTGTGTAGGCTCATGCCTTGTGTAGCTTTATTATTCTTGTAGACAGATTAGAATCCATATTAGAGGATCAGAACTTACTGAGCCCAGTGACAGAGCAAAATGACCTTTTGGCTCTTGTGCCCAGGGTGGCAATTTGAAAATCCATCCACAAATTCTGCTCATCTTTATTAAAATGGGGTAACAGCAAAACCGGAATCGACCTTTGACTTTATATCCAACCAAACTAGTTTTTTTTGTTTTTTTTGTATTGTGTTTAGGAGATATCTAACCACACATACTCACTGGTTACATAGAAGTAGATCAGCCGCTCATCTTTGCCCGCTTTGTTTTCAGCAGAACACTTGTACATGACGGAAACACTGGCGTTGCGAATCTGAAGTCTGCTCACTCTCTGCGAGGTGAGGAAAGGTGGACGAGACTTTAATTCATGTCATGGAAACACACGTTTTAAAAGGAAGTGCAGTCTGCTGTCATGTAATTCTGTGTGAGCTGACGCAAACCAGATTTTCTGCTGACAGACCAAAAGCACGCAAACTCACTCAGGTGTGAGTGAAAGGACGTATGCGTGCGTGACCGTGTGTATGTATAATTTCCTCTTAACGGCTGTGGTTTATAAAAGTGCAGGCATGGGTACGTGTGCGTGTTCCCCTCGTACCCCTGGATGTGTTTATAACCAGGACTTACAGGAAGTCTGCAGAGGAAGGCTGTTCTAAATATTTCTGCTGTGGAAATGGCTCTTGATTGACAAATTTTGTTATGGAGCTAAGAATTTGGGGCACTTACATAAAAACATCACAGTTCACGTTCATGTGAGGCCTTCCTTTATGGCTTGGGTCCTAATTATATTCTGTAATTCTTTTCCCAGCAATCGTTTTATAATCAAAATACGTCCACAGAAAGCCAGTAACAATCACAATAAGCTGAACCTTTTCTCGTCCATCCACCACTTCCAGAGACGACTCAATTGGTTCGATTTCATTCACTGCGTTTTCCGAGTTAATGTCCTGCCAGTTTTGACAGTCTGAGATCCTGTCACTCCGACTCTTCCGGTCTCGGCGGGCCCTGGAGAGAACCACAGACACATTCATGACATCTCGCCTCATTGACATGTACAGCACAGAGTGGGCAGTGGCTGGGAATTAAGAAGCACATCAAATGATATCCTGAGGTTTTATGAGCATTCTTTTTCCACACACTGGCTAGCATTTCACATCAGCTTGAAGCCCCCAAGCCAATGCAATTATGCTAAGTTTCCTAGCAACTAATGGAATAAGTTATCAATTACAACAATCTGCAATGAAGCGCTGAAATTAATGAAATATGAAAGGCTATTTTGATTTAGTATTTTCCTGAAGACTACTTAAAGAAATGACAAGCAAGCTGCCTAAGACAGTTCAGGTTGTGGTGAAGATTAAAGGTGATCACACCAAATATTGACTTTCAAGCTTGTTAGAATTGTACAAACTCAGTTTTTGCCTTATATACAGCATCTTTCATGTTTCAATAAATTGCTGAATCTATTCCCTAACAAAATATAAAAAGATGAGGGGTGGCTCAAGAGTTTTACACAGTACTACATATAGACACATATATAACCATTTAAGAAACACTGTCTTTCGATTTCCACAAATTATTTTACCGACAGTATGAACACTGCACGTAGCATTTAAACCATAGTCAGAAAATTTTACAGCAAACCATTTTTAGCTGCTAAATTACTCAGCAAAAGCTCAGTAATTAAGATCTTAAACCTCCTTTGTCTAATCTGTAAGACTGAAGGGCCCCAATAAAACCACCTACTTGCAGGTCAGGGGATTATTTTCTTTTCCTATTTCTAGTCTTTATGCTAAGTTAAACTAGTCATCTCATATTTAGTATGAATCTGACAGTACTATTAACAAGTCACTGAGCTCAGCAACAAGAGATCGGACTATTTCTTTTAACTAAAAAATCTTAACGTTGTGTGAGGACCTGCTTTTTGTGTGCACTTGTTTTCTGTTGCCATAAGAATGGGGGAGCCCCACAATGTGCCTTTGTGAGCAGACTTGTGTGTGCAACACACACACACACACACACACACACACACACACACGCGCGCGCCAAGACATTACTCTTCTGAAAGTAATTTCTCAGGCTCTAAAGAAAAAGGCTAGCACCACTGATATAACAAAAGCAAAAGCCTGATGTTCTGGAATTTTTTTTTTTTTAATCAAGCACACTTCATCAGGAACACACTGTGCTGCCACACTTCACAGGAGCCTGTGGCAAAGGATGGGTTTAACTGGAAGTCCTGCACTATATTTTGGACTGCCAGAATGATTAAGGAATTTCAGCAAAGGTAAAAAAAAAAAAAGAAAGAAGAAGAGGCAGAATTCACTGTCCATTAAATGGCATATTAGATCGACAGTGCCTATAACAAAATATGAACTGGGTAGTTGCAGCCAAAATTGAACCGAAGCTGCCACTGCTGTGAGTTTCAGAGCACCTCTCAGAACAAGTGCAGCTGCACTCATGCTGCATACTGACACTGAAAGGTCAGAACAGCAATATCTTCCAAATTAAGCCTGAGAGGAAGATGGTAGAGGCAGGTGTATATTAAGAGAGATATTCAGTGGAAACAACTAAAACACTAAAGAAATAGGAAATAAGTGAATATGGTTGTACTGAGAATTCATTATAACATCTTTTTTTTTTTATTATTTCAGAAGAAATGGAGAAAGCCAGACCAAACACCCGAGGTGATGCCTGGTAATAAGTGAGTGTTTTTCAGTGTTTATGTATGCATTTAAGTGTGTGTATTTGTATTATATAGCACTCTGGTTGGCTTCAACCACATCTAGGTGGTTTCTGTGCTTTTCAGACTCTCTCTCTCTCTCTCTGTGTATGTGTGTGTGTGTGTGTGTGTGTGTGTGTGCGCCTTATGCAGAAAATTGTAGTGTGCGAGAGCTGGACCATGGCAGAGGAGAGTGACAGGCACATTATTACTGTGTGGGGGAGGAAGCTGGTTGGACATCGAACAGAAGCTTTCCTTTACGCTCCTCTTTCCTCTCTTTCCTTCCCCTCCACCTTCCTCTATATATTGGCTCTTTTCATCCCCCTCCACCACCACTTTCCTCTTCTTTTTATCATCTGCTCCCTCTCTTGTGCACAGACCCAGTGGATAATTTCACACTGACCTCTTCATGTTATTTGGTCTCACGAAATGCTTCATGCACTGCATCCCGCTCTTCCCCTCTTTCCTGTCTTGTCTGATCAAACCTTATCTTCACACACACTGGTCACATACACCTGCAAAACTAGCAGTCTTGCATATGAATGAGTGAATGGCTCTGAACTTTTTTCTTACAGTCTTCTTTGGGTGCTGTTGAGGACACAGGGGCCCCAGGCCCTCCACTGCCAGCTGATGTTGGGAATGGGGACACCGTAGGCGGTACACGTTCAGCGTCTGGCTGCTGCCACTGGGGTAAGGGCTGGATGGATCTGCCACCTCTTTTTCATGAATCTGTGGGGGGACTGAGAGAAGAGAGCTAATCAATCAATTCTTCCAGCCAGTCAAAATATTTAGGCGCACAGGCCCATCCCAGTAGGCTCTGTGATCACTGAGTGGAACAAGGAAACACTGGACTAGATGGTAAACCACAAACTGAGAGAAAAATTGAAAAATTGGAATGTTACAGGGACAAGGACATTACAGTTCAGCTAGGATTATACAGGGCAAGTACAATCATCCAAACTGTGAAAACGTAATAAAACAACAAACAGTTATGCATTAATCACATGGAAAATTAAAAGCAAGTATTGTTTTTCAATATAGATCAAACAGTTTCATTATTATGTAACCCTTTCCTGATTTTAGATACAGCACTATTTGCAATTCAGGGACTGAGCCATCAAGCTGAAGAAGGAGTCCTATCAGGCTTGGTTAGTGAACGGTCAAGCAGAACATAGCTCAACCTCTCCCTTGGGGTGGACAAGATTCACCCTGAGTTCCTGAAGACTCTGGATGTTGTAGGGCTGTTTTGGTTGACATGTCTCTGCAACATTACATGGAGATCTGGGGTGGTGTTTCTGGATTGGCAGACTAAGGTAGTGGTTCCCATCTTCGAGAAGCTGGACTAGAGGGTGTGTTCAAACTTTAAGAGGATGACACTCCTCAGCCTCCCCAGGAAGGTCTATGCCAGAGGGCTGGAAAGGAGAGTTTGTGCGTTGGTCGAAGCTCGGATTCAAGAGGAACAATGCAGTTTTCATCCTGGTCACGGAATGCTGGTCCAGCTCTTCATCCTCTCAAGGAGCCGAGTGGCAGAAGGATTCCATTTTGGTGGCCTCAGAATCTCATCTCTGCTTTTTGCAGATGATGTGATCCTTTTAGCTTCATCAGGTGGAGGCCTCTAGATCACACTGGAATGGTTCGCAGCCGAGTGTGAAGAAGCAGGAATGAGAATTAGCATCTCCAAATCTGAGGCCATGGTTCTCAACTGGAAAAGGGTGGAGTGCCCACTCCGGCTCAGGGACGAGTTGCTACCCCAAGTGAAGGACTTAGTATCTCGGGGTCTCGTTCACAAGTGAGGTGAGAGGAGAGCAGGAGACTACACTGGTCTGTGGTGGTAAAGAGCATAAAAGCCAAGCTTTTCATTTACCCTCACCTATGGTGATGAGCTTTGGGTAGCGACTGAAAAAGCAAGATTGTGGACACAAATAGTGGAAATTAACTTTCTCCAAGGGTGGCTGACCTCTCCCTTAAAGATAGGGTGGAGAGTGCAGTCATTGAGGAGGGACTCAGAGTAGAGCCGCTACTCCTCCACATCAAAAGGAGCCAGTTGAAGTAGTTCAGGCATCTGACTAGAATGCCTCTTGGGTGAGATGTTCCATATATGTCCTACCAGAAAAAGGTCCTGGGGTAGACACAGGATACATTGGAGATATAATATCTCTTGTTTGGCCTAGGATTGACTCAGTGTTCCCCCGGATAAGCTGGAGGAGGTGGCTAGAGAGAGGAAAGCTGGGTTTCTCTGCTTGGTCTGCTGCCACTGCAACCCGGCCCCAGCTAAACCAAAGAAAATGGATGGATGGATGGATGCTCTTTGTAATCGCTTCCAAGTTTTACCACTTTGCTCCTTTTTTAGATGATTTGCAAAGTAAATCTACAAAAATTCTACATTCCCCTACTTGGAAAAGCAGCAAATCTCTATAGCTGTACACTGCTGCTTTCTATTTGTTCCTAAAATATTTGCTGTGATTTCCAGTGGAGGTGCACAGAGCAATATGCACATACCATTGACGACAAGTGTGATGTTGAGCTTCCTCTCCAGCTCAGCAGCATTGTTTTTCAGAACCACGGTGTACAGCCCAGAATCCTCCTGACAAACATCCTTAATCTCCAAAGCGTGGTTAAGGTGCATTTTCATCCTTTTCATCTTGAATTCTGGGCGCTGGCTTATCAGCTTTCCATCTTTATACCTGGAGACACACACATACACACAAAATATGCTGCTACTGAGGTGTTCTGCTCTTTAATTGAACTACAAATCTGAGATTTGTGAAGCCTAATTATGCCTTTGGACATTTGCAATTACATTTAATGAGGCTCCTCTTACCATTGCGTTTCAGGTGTGGGAAAGGTAGAGACATTTACTTGTAGTTTGTATGACTTCTGGCCAGCAGTTACCTCCACAATGGGTCCAATTCTGTAGTCAAGGAGGATAAATGGCCTTTCTGGAATCAGAGGCATTCAGTTGTTTACATAAAGGATTTTGAAATCTTAAGGTTAGAGTACCAACCACTCATTTGCTCTAAGCTTAAAATGTGGCTCTTAAAGATGTTACAGATGTCTCCAGTATAGTCCGCTTGGATTCAGTACACTAAGCAAGGTTTAATTATCTTTCTTTGACTTTAAGTCACCATTGGAATCAATTGCCTCTTCAAGCCTGCAGCACTTAATATTTGATTGATTTTTGATGGAGAACCCATGTAAAAGAAAACTGTATAATTTTTTTTTAAATAAGGAATTAATTATTTTTCCTCTTCTGAAAAAAACAAAAACAATAAAATGCACCCCTACTCAATTTAAAACTCTAAGGTATTTATTTTTTTAGATCTTGTCCAGTAGGTAATAAGATGTTGCTGAGATGACACTATCTAGTCACAGGGTTGCCACCTTTCGTGGTTTTGGAGTGAAACACATGATTGTAGACTCAGTCTCCCACTTTCAAACTGCTCAAGCAAACCTCGGGGAAACCAGGAGAAGGTATTAAAGGCCTTTCTCTTGTGGAAAAGAATCTAAACATGAGGCTTCTCAAAAACATCACTGAGAGAGTTTTCTGTGTTAGTTATGCTTCTTTTTACTTTGCTCTGTTTCACATCACACATTATATTACAAGCCAAAAGGTTCAAAAATAAAACTACAATGATAAAGATCTGTAGCAGGTCAAATTAATGAATGTAATCTGGTTTATTTTAATTTTTTTTTTTTTAAAAAAGGATAGCAGGAGCTGGAGCTTTGTTTGTCACTTCCAGCTTCTTCATCCGATTTGAATGAAACATGAAACACCTGCAGCTTAATACAGCAGCAGGATCCACAGGAATATCTGCAAAGCTGGAGAGGTCTGCACATCTAAATATGTGACTTCGTTAATCACTTACAAATATAAATTACAACTGGCATCAAGGAAGGATCTAATACAATCTAATGGCAAGTGAATTTGGTGACAGTGTATATTTCTACACTTGAGTCCTAAGCATCATCACAGATATTGCACCATCATTATTCTAAATTATTCTTCTCTCATATCAAGTTTTTCATTACAGGGATTATTATGGAAGCTAACCACAACTACACAGAGAGCATGACTTTTTTGATAGGTTTGCAAGCAGGCAGACTGATGGGTGGTACAAGTCTTTTCCATCCTGCTGCTTACCATGAACTGTGACTTGACTTTGTTGGGTATATGTTGCGTCCATGCTGGTAACATTGCAGGTGTATGGGCCGGAGTCTGTGACATTGACACTGTGGATGGTCAGGATGCTAAAAGCAGCTGTGGCTTGAGGCAGAGGTTCGCGCTGGGTGTTCGTTTGCACCAAACTGTTCGTCTGGTGAGGAGAAACAAACTGTGAGTATAAATTCAGGTTTGTCCCTTATTAACACAGCATGTGACCGACTGCTAATACCTGTTTGCCCGGGTAAGACCACTGGATGTCCACCCCTGCGTTGAACTCCACCATTGCTGTGCAGTTCAGGGTGAGGGCCTCCCCTACTATCAGCTGTACTGGCTCCTCAGGAAACAGCTTGACATCGTAAATCTGACTTCCTGTCCAGGAAAAGAAAAAGGGTGAGGTAGTACCAGACAGAGGGAGGGGAGACAGTGAGAGAGGTCACAGTGACATTGTCAGCAGATTTTCCTTCCTTGCAGGATGAGAGGAAATGACTTTCCTCTGGAACTGAGAAGCCATCCCAGGCTACTCTAAGACTATATATATATATATATATATATATATATATATATATATATATATATATATATATATATATATATATGATATATAGATATAGATATATATGATATGTAGATATAGATATAGATATATATATAGATATATATATAGATATATAGACACACACACACACAGCACTATTCATATGAATGGGTGAGTGTGTCCAAACTTTTGACAGTGGACAGTGTAGCTGATACTTGGGGCAGTGAATGGAAATGACTGCATGTAAAAAAAAGAAGAAGACGAAGCACAATTTGATTACTGATTGTTTATACACTCCATTAGTGTGAACAGTGAAGACTCTGAGTTTCTCCTCTGACTGATGTGGCTATTACATTTGGCTGGGAGTAGTGAATATGAGTTTCCATTTGCCCTCTGAAGACAGAGGTGAATGATCTCATACAATATGATCTCGCCTCTTCGGCTGAGTTTTCCAAAATTTGATTATGCCTTCCTTTTCTATGTGCTTCTTTTTTTTTTCTTTTAATGCTAGTGACATAATGACTCCAGCCTCACATAAAAGGGAGTTGTTTTAGAGGAAATGACATAATTAAATAAAAGCCATGAAATGGTCAGCATTAAGGCTTAATCTGGCTTGCCGACTGCCCTGGAAAATTATAGTGACAGGGCAGTCAGTCTAGCACCACCTTTGATTTTCTAGCTAATTTCTCTTTCAACAAGAGCAGAGTCTCAAATCTAATTCAAATATTTGTCCTGGGTCAGGAGTGTTTTTATAACTCCATTCAACCATCCATCCATTTTCTGCATATTCAGGTCTGGAGTGCGGGGGCAGCAGTCTAATCAGCGATGCCTAGAGAATAAGGAGTAAAGTACCTCCTGAAGTTGGACAGCTACCCCAGTTTTCTAACTTCCACTCAGTGTCGCAGAGGCACGCCATACAGGACAACTGCACAATATTGGCCGACCAATATCTCGGTATATTGTCAATATACACTCCTGATCAAAATCTTAAGACCAGTTAAAAAATTGCAAGAATTTGCATTTTGCACTATTGGATCTTAAGAAGGTTCTAAGTAGAGCTTCACAATGCTAAAAGAAGAAATCAGCGCAAGAGACAAAAACTTTTGAGCAGGGAATTTATTGAAAACTGCATTTACACTCAAACATGATTTTTTCAGCTGATCAAAAGTTTAAGAGCATAGCTCAAAAGAACCTGAACCCCCCCCCCAAAACAGAAATCAAAGTGTCAAAAAAAGGACTCAGTAATGAGTAGCTCCACCATTCTTGTTGATCACGTCAAACAATCGTTTAGGCATGCTTGATGCCAGTGTTTCCAGGAGGCTAGTGGGAACGTTGCTCCAAGTGTTGAAGACAGCTTCACGAAGGGCATCCCCAAATGTTCTCAATCGGATTTAGATCAGGGGAACATGCAGGATGGTCCAAAAGAGTGATGTTATTCTCCTGGAAGAAGTCCTTCGTCAGGCGGGCATTGTGAACTGCAGCATTGTCCTGTTGAAAAACCTAGTCATTACCACACAGACGAGGGCCCTCAGTCATGAGGGATGCCTGCTGCAACATCTCCACATAGCCAGCTTCTGTTTGACGCCCCTGCACAACCTGAAGCTCCACTGTTCCATTGAAAGAAAACGCACCCCAAATCATGATGGCACACCCCCACTGTGCGGTGTAGAAAACATCTCAGGTGGGATCTCCTTGTCATGCCAGTAATGTTGGAAGCCATCAGGACCATCAAGGTTAAATTTAGTAAAATTCAGAGAAGACAACTTTCTTCCACCTTTCAATGTCCCATGTTTGGTGCACCCTTGCAAAGTCCAAACGGGCAATTTTGTGGCGTTGAAAAAGACGTGGCCTTTGAAGATGTTTTTTGTTTCTGAAGCCCTTCCCTCACAGATGCCGTCTGATGGTTATTGGGCTGCAGTCAGCACCAGTAAGGGCCTTAATTTGGGTAGAGGATCGTCCCGTGTCTTCATGGACAGCCAATCGGATCCTGCGGCTCAGCGCTGGTGAAATTTTTTTGGGTCTACCACTTGACTTTTTTGACTCAGCATCGATGGCAGGTTGTGAGAGGCCTTGCTTATGCAGCTCAACAATCCTACCACGTTCAAAGTCAGTGAGCTTTTTTGCTTTTGCCATCAGGAGGTCTTGACAGTGTAGAGACTTGACAGAAAATGACATGGAATCCAGATTTTTGCACAGCTTTCGGCTTTTAAAGGCTATGGTCTTAAATTTTTGATCAGCTGAAAAAAATCATGTTTGAGTTTAAATGCAGTTTTCAAAAGATTCCCTGCTCAAAAGGTTTTGTCTCTTGCGCCGATTTCTTCTTTTAGCATTGTAAAGCTCTACTTAGAACCTTCTTAAGAACCAATAGCGTAAAATGCTAATTCTTGCAATATTTTAACTGGTCTAAAGATTCTGATCAGGAGTGTACTGCAGATACAATAATATTGGCTGATATATCAGATTTCTTTTAATCACCAAATGTCAGTGTCAGTGTTAAAAATCCTGTATCAGCCAGGCTCTAATCCAGAGCCATGAAACTCAGGCCAAATCTCATCCACCCCAAGGGCCCCACCCAAGTTTTCTAACTCCCTTGGTGAAATATTTTTTAAACATTTGGAAAAAACACAATTTTTACCTGTAGTGTGTAACAGGTAGTTGGAAGATTGGTACTGTTCGCCTCCCAGTGTGGCCGCACAAAAAAGCCCCAATAGAAACTCGCTCTCTATGATGGTTCTGGGGATAGACCAGCCTCGCTTGTTGTCCCATCTAATCCCGTTCTTCTCCAGAGGCTTGGGACTGCTAGACACCTAAATGCACAAAAATGATTACTAGAGTTGAAATCATCAGTTTAAGCATTGGTTGGCAGCTTTAAGTGGAGGAACAGAATGTGAGAAATTTGTTTTGAGTGCAAACCGTGTAGAGGGTGACATTCAGATCAGGCACTGTGACCAGGCATGGCACTATTACATTCGTGGAGTGGTGTGTGATGAAAATGGTCTCCAGTCTGCCGCTGCTGAGGAAGGGCTGCTCTGAGTCTAGATGCAGATAGAAAGAGGGAGGTGTTATAGGGCAACCCTGATAGCAGCTGGGGTAATGGCAGCTATTACTGAGCTAACTTTATGTACGGACAGCCAGATCTCTCCCATCCTGATAATGACCCCTAAGGACACGCCTCATGTGTAGTTTATCATGATTACCAACAGCTCAGTCTGTCCCCACCTAGCAAATAGCATTAAGAACCGCTATTACACATCAGCAGAGAGACAGAGAGCCGAAGGGTTTAGTCCTCCTCTAAATGGTGTTACAGTTTCACTTCAGGCTCTCTGGTGGTGGAAAATATCTCTCCTGTGTTTCATTCTTAACACCTTGATATTTCCCTTTTTGTTGTCGCAGCTACTGATGCGCAGAACTTTGGGAGGCATGGCAGCAATTGCATTGCCAATTTATACTGCAGCTCTTATCACTATAAAACCTAATATTCTCCCAGCAAGCAATCACGCTGTTATAAAAATGATTACCTCTCTGTCTTTGCTGTCAGTACTGATGATGCTTGAATAGCAGCCAAAGATGTTATAAGGCATGCTAGTTTTTCTCATTGTGTCTTGTTTTGCACGATAAGCCTTCAGTTATTTCTACTTTTTTATTTCTGCACGACTCAAACCTATCACTTCAAGCCGCTGCGAGGGCGAACAGTGAGTCGTATCGAGAGGCTTACACTTCTGCCCTGCGGTGGTCTGAATGCACACACAAGCAACAGAAATAATACACAGCACCTCACAGTTTAACTTCTCAATAAATCACCGCAGGTATCAGACTGCAGTCAGCTTTGGAGGAGGCGATCTCCCACTCGAGGCAAAGAGAGGCAAAGAGCATCAGGGATGTGAGGCTCGGTTTCTGCGTGAGAATGTGCAGGTGTTGGTGTGCTTTGCTTGTGTCTGCTTTTGTGTGTGTAAGCATGTAGCAATATTCAATAACAGCCTATTCATGTATTAAAGTCATATTCTACATTCACACTACACATTTAGAGCACAGTGGAAAGCCCTGAAGAGTTAAAAGGCTGACATCTGCCCATCTAATTGAATCCACATGTGTCCCCTTTATCATTCCACACACTGAGTCTAATTTATGGCTGCGATTCCATCTGCTTATGATCAGCCCCCCGGTTAGATCTGTGGAAACTGTTCTGGCACCTTGTCAGAGGGGATAAACAGACGTTTCACATGAGTGGACTGGTCAGCAGGATTCCCCCACATGACAATCATCTGTCTCTCTATCTACTCTCCCTTCTCCTCCTCTCCCACAGCACACAGAGCGAGGAGAAGTAAAGAGACAAGTTCTGAGTTCTAGAGTCCGAAATAGGATCAATGGTCTGAAACTTGTATATGACAAAGAATTAACATTGAGAAGAATATATTCACTGCGACAGGCTGGCGACCTGTACAGGGTGTACCCAGCCTCTCGCCCTATCTCAGCTGGGATAGGCTCCAGACCCCCCGCAACCCTGAACAGGAAAAGTGGAATAGAATGGATGGATGGATGGAAGAATATAGTCATAGTTCTTTGATATGTTATTTATTTTAATATTTATTAATAAATAACAAATCCATTCTTTAATTAGGGAAGTGGATGAACTTCCCATTCCTGTCTTTATCAAAAGCTTTGCATTCTCCCAGCTTCCAGGGTGTGACTGAGGCAAACTTCCAATTCTAATAGCAGTGCTTGCTCTGCTTATTGAAGTAATTTTCAAACAAGAGATCTATTTCAACAGGACAGCTATGGTTTACTTGTAATTGTCCCAAGGAAAACAGGAATGAGGACTAAAGGGCACGCACAGCCAAGCCAAAGAGCTGTAGACCAGGTCAAACAAACAAGGGAATGAAACACTCTTTTACAAAAACAAGTTCAGCTTCAAAATCAACCCACAAACATCAAGACTCAACAGAAAGTGATGTGTAAACAAAAACGAAGAATCACGGTTGGAAAAAATGGTGTTTTGTCAAAACTGACAGGTTAATGTTCTTAGTTGTTGTGCACCGCATTCTGACAATCACCCTTAAAGGAAATGAGAAAAAGATTGAAACAGTCCTTTATAATCGTTTTATACTGAGCCTGTGAGGTAAACAGGTCATTTAAATGTTTTCAATGTCATTTTCATGTGAGCTGGTGTCAGAATTAGCATGCATGCAGGATTATGTGACTCACCCCTGACAAAGACATAAATCCTGACGGCAGTGGCGCCGTCAATGATGGCCTTGGCATCCTTATAAGAGCAATGGTAGTAGCCTGTGTCTTTAGCCTGTGCCCCATTCAGGACAAGCCTCTTGCAGTACGGCCTCCCAGACTGCCCCGGGCACTCACTGACTAAAGCCACCCTCTGCCTGGGGGCCGAGATGGTCGGCAGCTGGGAGTGACGGTAGGTTAGCTCTTGTCCAACCAGAGTCCCATCAGGCCAGGCCCAGGCCAGAGTGTGATATCCCCTGAAGATATATAAAATGTCAAAGGACATGGAAGAGATTTGATCTTAGTATGAGCTTTTAGATGATACACAATTAAAATGAGAAGGATTACTGGAGTTAATGCTCAGATTCTCACATTCCCAGTGGTGTACCACAAGGTTCAATTTTAGGTCCTATATCATTTTTTATTTACATGCTTCCACTTGACCAAATTGTCCAGTGTCATAAAGTCTCTCTTCATTGCCAAGCAGACATTGTGCATATATGCATTCCTTTGGGACCAGATGACCCCCTAACTGTTGTTAGATTGATTGTATCAGTGATGTTAACTGTTGGATTGTACAAAACCTTCTTTTTGCTTATCTGTTGAAACACTTTCTGCGCTCAATGCTAAATAAAGATATTATTATTATTATTAAATTGTTTTAATTTGCCACAAATTAACTATAAAAACTAAGAGTTTGTTTGTATGACTGTGAGTGTAGTGTGTGTTCTTGTGCATGTGCGCTGACATAAATTTCCCTGAACATCTGCATATCCTTGTTTGCTTTAAGGTTTGTCACATAAATTCAGTTATGTTAACCCGGAGGCATTACGAACGGGATTGAGTGCAGCCATAATGGCCGTCTGAAAACCGATAGCTATGCTTTCATCACTTTCCTCCACTAAACACAAATGTCAGAAATTTGCAGACATTGCCAAAATGTGAGGCTGGAAATGACACAAACATGACAGATTATAATGAAAGTATTCTGTGGCTTATTTTCCATCCTTTGTGAATAATTCTAGAAATTACTAAAATTAAACTGATTTTCCCTCTCAAGAGCCTCTCGGTGGTGTGGCCATCAAAGGATTTTTTTTTCTTTTTACATGAGAACATCTATTTGAGAAATATTCTGGGAAAAGTCCAAAAATAATAATAACTCTGGCAAAGACAGCATTTTTTTTCCTTTCTTTTTGTTCGCCACAGAAATAAAATGGTTAAAGGAGTGAGTGCCTGTGGCAGCACACAGCACAGCTGAGATTTTATAGGGACATAGGATAGTTATTATGAGCAAATTCATATCTCGCACAGGCTCAGTTTAAATTGGGGCTGGCTTTGCTTTAGAACAAAAACTATATATCTGTTTCTTATAAGACATGGCCTTTTGTTTGCGTGGTTTAGAGAAAGTAGAGTAAAAGGAGTCCAAATTCAAACTGAGTATGTAACCTGACATAATTTAGATACAAGGCCTATAATTTATGAATAAAACTGAACTAATGAGTTGGCATCATAAATGCTAGACATATAAAATACTTTGAAAACTATTAACACTACATCAGTGTCCAGATCCTTTATTAATGAAAGATAACCACGCAAGAAAACTGGAAACTTTATCCGAGAAGTGAACTATAGTGAAGTAAAAACTGTATTTCTCTCTTTTGTGGATTACAAGTAAAGTAACACATATATTTTTTTCCTTTTATCAAGGATGATTTTCTTTTTTTAATTTCTTGAAATAACACAAAGTCATACACAAGTGCATGTAGTCAATCCAAAACCAAAGAAACATACACACATACCTGCATGTGAGAGTGAGCGTTGTGTGGGCTGGAATCACTAGTTCGTCTTTGGGGCTGTCGAGGACGGGTGGCGTCATAGAAAAGCCTATCACCAGACCTGTGGGAATGAACGAGCCAACTGCATTAGAATCATGTTACACAGGTCAGTCAGGACCTAGTGTTTTTGACAGAGCTGCTGGTAAGCTGTCAAATCTCTGAAACACATCGGGAATCTGAAATCTGACACAGTGGTTATTACATTTACAAGCTGTAAGGCAATCTGCTGCTAAAGGACCCGGTTGCTGATGCTGAAAAACACCCAGACAGAGAAATCATGGCCTGTTTATGAGGCAGTGCTTCTCTGAGCTCTTCACTTCCTCCTCTGAAACAGAACCCGTTTGCCCTTGATTCATTACTGATGCATTCACTTCACTCACTGGTGCTTGGTTAATATAGCAGGCCTAGAATGTCATTACCATCGAAGAGTCCCCTCAGGGTGCTATTAGTGCTTAGTCAGACTCTACACCTACAGTCGATCATATATAAAAGTGTCACCATGACTTATGCCCCACCTGGATATCATTAGGGGAGGAAAACACACACACACAGTGCAAGAGCAGAGACTGAGAGGCTGTACGTTAGTGGAGAGGCATTTACAAAACAAATCATAATCATTTTTCCACATCTGATGGAATAAATAAATACATAGTGCTTCTTAAGGCACTTGGTTACGCACAAACATCACAACAAACTGCAAAAAAATATATTCACATAGTAAAAATAGACAATAATTTATAACCTCGACTCCTAAGGAGTTGTGACTATATGTAAAAAGCAAATTTAAAAAAATGCCAAATGTTTAAACTGAGACATTTTACAATTTCAAGAAAAATATTAACTCATCTTGAATTTGATGAATTTGATGTGGTATACCACAAGGTTCAGTTTTAGGTCTTATAATATTTTCTTTTTCCATGCTTCCACTTGACCAAATTATCCAGTGTCATAAAGTCTCTCTTCATTGCCAAGCAGACATCTTGATATGCATTTCTTTGGGACCTGATGACCACTAGATCTTGTTGGATTGATTGTATCGGTAATGTTAATTGCTGGATTGTACAAAACTTTCTAAATGAGTGAGACGGGGGCACTAAAAGGCTGGAAAATAAATGTGGTACTAAAAAGAAGCAGCTGGAGGAACATCATTCAGCTCATTAGGTTAAGTGGTTTCTCAGAAGTAAAGATGAGCAGAGGTTTATCAATCCAAACTTGACTACATCTACAAGTTGTGGAGCAGAATAATGCTCCTCAGTGTAAAATTGTGAAGACTTTGAATATCTGATCATCTAAAGTACATAACGTTATCAAAAATCTGGAAAAATCTCTGCGTGCAAGCGACAAGGCTGAAAATCAATATTTGATACCCGTGATCTTCGGGGCTTCAGGAGGCAGTACATTAAAAACAGGTGTGGAAATCACTGCATGGGCACAGGAAACCAGAAATCATTGTCTGTGAACTCAGTTCGCCGTGGCGTCCACAAATGCAGGTTAAAGTTCTACCATGCAAAGAAGAAGTCATATGTGAACCTGATCCAGAAACATTGCCATCTTCTCTGGGATGAAGCTCATTTAAAATGAATTGAGGCAAAATGAAAAACTTTTTCTGTAGTAAGACAAATCAAAATGTGGAATTCTTATTGGAGAACATGGGCACTGCATCCTCCAGCAGAGGGGAAAAAAAATAGTCAAATTGCATTTTTGATCATTGGAGGTATATTAATGCCTAAGGAACTGGCATTTTACACATCTGGAAAGGCACCATCAATGCTATACAGGGTTTAGAGCAACATATGCTCCAATCCAGATGATGTCTTTTTCAGGAAAGGCTTACATATTTCACTAAACTGCATACTGCACTATCTACAACAGCATGGCTTTGTAGTAGAAGAGTCCGAGTGCTGAACTGGCCTGCCTGCAGTCCAGACCTTTAACCAACTGAAAAATCTGGCTTATTGAAACAAGTGCTACAAAAAAAAAAGACCCAGGACTGTTGAGCAGCTAGAATCCTGCATCAAAGAAGAATGAGATAACATTCCTCTCCTGAATTTCCAGCAACTGGTCTCCTCAGTTCACAGACATTTAAGGGACTGTTGTTAAAAGAAGAGGGAACACTACACAGCAGTGTCCCAACTTTTTTTGTAGATGTGTTGCTGCAATCAAATTCAAAATGACCTTTTTTTTTTCTTAAAATTGAACATTTTCTCATTTAAACATCTGATATGTTTTCTTTGTTTTATATTATGAATAAAATATGGGCTATACAAATACCTTACATATATTGGATCAATATTCTTTCTTTCATAAGCACAGAAATCTATCAGGGGTCAAACTGTGCAAGGGAGTAGCACACGCACATTTGTACATTACTGACTCACGCATCTTCAAACGTGTCTAACAGACAGCAGACTAGACAAAAACAGTTGAAGCGTGCAACAGTGGTTTCACAGCTAGTCATGACCCGCTGCCACTCAAAACTCAGAGACTACATTACAACTGCGAATCTTAAACACCAGCCCCGTTCCTCCAACATGTCCTGCTACCCAGGGATCATCACAGAGCCGAAATATTTGTTTGTAAATTTTTGTGTTTACAACTTAAGCCCAGCTTCCTTTTAAGACCGCACAAAGCTGAAAACCTAAAAAAATTTTAAGAAATGATGTGCAATTTAAAAAAAAAAAACATGCTGATTTGCTTTCTTGCTGTGACACAGATAAGAAAATCAATACCAGTCTCATATCTGCATACAGCTGCAAGCAACAGGTGGTTAGCTGAGCTTATCACAAAGGCTATAACTGTGGCAACCCTGCAAGCTGCAAACACATAAAATACAACAAAACACAGAAACAAAGTGGGCTAACGGAAGAGATCTGCAGTAATATCTGAAATATGTGAGACATGACCAACAGGCAGAGGTCTTCAGTAACTTCCTGAGTCACAAAGCACAGTAAAAATAAGCAAAAATCACAATGAAACAATGTCCCAGCTGTGTCCAGGTTTTTACTGTAGTCTGTTTTGTTTGCAGTGTTTCTACTTTTGGTTATGTGTTCTATATTTGCAGTGAGCTGCTTCATACATTTAAGTGGTGGGTTACCCAGAGTCAAGCTAGTTGTTTCCCACCAATTTCTTTATGCTAACTTAAGCTAAATGGCTGGGCACGCTAACAGTAGTTAGCACTAGTTTTGCCAAGAAAGCAAATTAGCATGTGTTGTATTTGAATATTATTCTATTTTTTACAAAAGCTTAAATAGTCATAAATATTGATTCACCTTTTGACTTATCTCTATCTATCGCTGCAGGAGGTAACAACTGAAGCAGTAGAACCATCACCAATATCCTCTCAAGGCTGTTAAATAGTTCGTGGTTCAGGGTTCTTTATTTGGCTCAATTGGGAGAAATTTGGGTCAGTTTAAAGGGGGGGTGGGGGACTGCTGCATTGACAATAAGAGCATTCAGAACAATAAAACCACTAAAATCCAATAAAAACAAAAGTAAAAACTGAATAATTCAGAGCTAATATTGCCATTCTCAACAAAAACAAACATGTTGAATGTTGCAGTGGGAGTTGGTGGCAGTTTATAAATCGTTCCCAGCTTGGTGCCCAGCAGGATATTCCTTCCTGACTTTTTCCGAGATCCTTACTCTGCCTTGGAGGAATAGCAAAGTCTCCCCCAACATACTGCGTCTGCTCTCATGTGAACCTGCCACTAGCTTCAGTCTCATCATCAACCTTGAGATGTTGTAAAGTCAAATAGTGTGAAAATTGTGTACACTGAGGCCCCCCCCCCCTCCAAAAGAGCTACAGACAAGGGGAAAGTGAGAAAGGAAATTCCTGTCAGGACAAGTCCAAATTTCTATTTTTACAAGAGTGGATTTCCTTCTCACAGAGATCATCTCCAGGACTCTTGGCTCATTCTTTAAGGACAGCAGATGCATGAGTTCTGGACCACCCACACCTTCCCATTCACAGACCTGGAAGCAGAGTGTAGTGAGTCCTGCAATATGTCATCAAGTTAATCAAGTATTACATTCAAATTACTGAAAAAAGTACATGAGGTAGATTTAGAATAGAAACTTTCCTAACCTGATCACCTTGTGGTACTAATAAGTATTTATACTGACAGTAGATGTGTGCTAATAAAATGTTTACAAGGATATGGATCATTTATTATGATAAATTAGAGAAAATTACAAACTGACTCAATGGTGCCCTTAAGTACTTAGAGATCTTTCATGTTTTTCAGTTATTTGTTTTCTTGCCTGCAACATAATTTTATTCACTATCTATACTCCTTATGTACAAAATCTTGAATACTCAGGCCCCATCATATCTTCATAGTACCTTATTATCCTAACAGAACACTTCACTCTTAGACTAAATGAGAGGCAGAGCCTTCAGCTAACAGGGCCCTCTACTATGGAACCAGTTCACAGTTTGGATTCAGGACACAGACACTTTCTCCATTTTTAAAATTAGGCTCAAAACTTTCCTTTTTGATCAAGCTTATAGTTAGGGCTGGATCAGGTGACCTTGAACACTCCCTTATTGATGCTGCAATAGGCCTAGGCTTCCCATGATGTTCTGAGAGTTTCTTCTTCCCTCATCCCTCATCTCCGCCTGCTCACCTCTTTTTCCCTTCACCCCCAACCAGTCTTGGCAGATGACTGCCCCTTCCTGAGTCTGGTTCTTCCTATCAAAAGGGAGTTTTTCCTTCCCACTGTCGCCAAGTGCTTGGTCATAGGGCGTCGTCTGATTGTTCTTATTGTAGGGTTTTTACCTTACAATATAAAGCACCTTGAAGTGACTGTTGTTGTAAATTGGTGCTATATAGATAAAACTGGATTGAATTATCACAGTTCTCACAAGAAGCCTTATGTCTTAGTTGGTTTTTTTTAAGCTTTATTCAATGCCAATCAGAAAAGCAAAGCTCACAAATTGCAGGTGAACACTGTGGCACATGTGCCTGCTAAAGAGCTGTATTTATCTTTTATTAATGCCATCCATTTTCTGCCACTTATCCAGACCCAGTTTGTGGGGGCAGCAGTCTAAGCAAAGATGCAGCTATGCAATCTATGGATACCCCTTGTTAACAAATTTGCTCACATTAGCTGATAACTTTCATTCCACCCTCTCATCTCAATGCAGTCACTCCTGGCTCGATGATATGGCAATGCCCATAATGCTAAAATGAAGGTTTCAGAAACTAAAGGGAGATGTTACAGTAGTTATGTCTATAGGAATGACTGCTTGTGTTTGTAAAGACTTTTACTTGGACTTCCACAAATAAGCCTTTCTCTCTCGAGACAGTACAAGCTTCTGCTTGGTTATCATTGTCTGGTCCATATGATCGGTTGCCTGAAATGGATTAACAGTGATCCCACCAGCAACTTTCTTATAACTTAAAGAACTAACAAAACAGGCAGAGTGCCCCGAAAAATACTGGTTGCAGCACTTTATGTTTTTCTCATCTTTGAAAACAATTGAAAAAATACTTTAAATGCTTTATGGATTGTTTCTGAAGATGGCCTCTCAAGCTTCTGTGAGTAATGACTTTTGCTCTAAAAAGCAAAGGTAAAAGTCAGGAAGTCAGGATGGATGGCTGGGTGCACAAAATGTCACACTTGGACAATGAGGTTTGCATCCCTTCAAACACTATTAGTGGTTTCTTTTAACATAATTCTTTACCAAAACTTTACTTAGGTGCATAAACTTGAAGCACTTTGTAAAGGAGCTTTAATTAAATCATTTTTTCAATCAAAAACAAAGAAAAAATGCAAATGACAAATGACTTAACTAAGCAAACTAAGCAGCGCCACCACTGAAATAATATCAGACGTGGTGGTACGCAACACACACTCTGCCACCCACAGATCTGCCATTTGTTTATCATTTTTTCACATTCGTCATTACAATAATATGTAAGATACCGTAAGATACTATAACAATACTGATCTCTGATTCTAAGATACAGTTGACTGACAGCTTGTACTGTACACAGACAAGGCAGACAAATAATTAAACACGTACATTGAAAAATAGCTCTAAAACTAATGAGGTATATCAGGCCATATTATGTATGACTCCTGTGCACAGGCTGATCTATGCTGACATCTGTTAGATGTGCAGACTGAGTGATGAGCTGTGTCCTAAATCCCCGTTGTAGACCAGTCTTTGTGATGGATGTTTCCCTGAATATCTGTTGGGAGATCACACACTGACAAGTCGGATGCAGATTGTACATCTTTTTTGAAATGTCAATAATGACTGGCATGCCTGAGAGATGAAATATCAAGATGTTGGAGGTGTCGTTTTTGGAAGGGGGGCTATAAAACCTATGTTTACCATTACAGCAAACACCTCAGTTTTGGATGTGTGTGCCGCAGGAAAGGGAAAGGCAGCATAACACTCACAAGGAGTCAAACTAAAAGCTCCCCAAAATTACAGATCATTCAAACTGATAGAATTCATAGCAAATACGCCAAAGTACACTGAGCTCAGCACCTCTGACACACTCTATCTGAAGCGGCAGTTTGAAAATGATGTGCACCAACTCGATACTCATCTTAAGTGGCTCTCTCACATCTTCTGGAGGACACAGAACTTATTTTGTGCTGCATTACACATGACTGCAGGCCAAAACCCCACCGACCTCTCTGCCGTTTGGACACTTCAGATTGATGACTGGTGGGAAGGGGTCATTTCTTTTCCATACACACTTTAGGTGACTCTCATCCATGAGAGTGCAGAAGCTGCAGTTTCTTTCACCCTGTGTTTCACAGTGATGGAAGTTTTTCGTGCCAGATGTCAATATCTTCCATATGGATGTGCTTCAAAATGTATACACTGTATTTCCAAACCACGAGGCCTGTCACTCTATCAGCTACACAAATGGTTTGAGAATATATATATATAATCCCATTAGTGTTTGTTTGCAGTCTGTCAAATACAATTAAAAGCACACATTGCTCCAATGTGGGGTTATGTGAGAGAAATGACAAGAAAAACATCAAACACATCGGCTCCTAGAGGTCCAGGTCGGATAGCATATCTTGTCCTGATAATAAACACATTTTACTGCTTTGACCTTATATGCTGCTCTTCATGTTGGATTGCTATGACTGTCACTCAGTTAGCTCATTTATCGTGGTGTGCCTTAAACTGTGAAGAACAGAAAGGTTAACGGTGGCCATGTATTGTATGGGCTTTGTTCCTGAACAAGAGTTTCAGCTGGAGGACAGTCGGTGGGTGGACAGTGAGTAATCTGAGCTGCAGCTGTGAACTCCGGTTTAAGGTGACTGGGTCTCAGTTATGTCTAGTTTGCCTTTAATTTTCTTGTCTTTAATTGGTTCTAGCAGCTGAGCTACATTTTAAATTAGTTTGCATTTCTGCCGACCTCTTTTTAATTCAGCCACTGATGTCCATTCATTTCTGTCAGATACACAGACTTAAAATGTCCTGTGTCATTGCATTACAATAGAGCAACTGACACAGGACACACTGCATTGCTTGATAATGTAAGTGACAAATAGGTCATGCAAGTGTTATGTTCAGGTTACACATCAGCGAATTAATTTCCAAATTTAACATGAATTCACAGAAAATGATGAACACCTGAAACTTCCGAAAAACTTCATAAAGTGCAACTGCTTGTATACCTGTTCAACTGCACTTTAATGCTAATATTCAATTCACTTCAATTTTATTTGTATAGTGCCAAATCACAACAAACAGTCACCCTAAGGTGTGTCATATTGTAAGGTAAAGACCCTACAATAATTACAGATAAAACCCAATAATCAAAATGACTCCTATGAGCAAGCAGTTGGCAACAGTGGGAAGGAGAAACTCCCTTTTAACAGGAAAAAACCTCTGGTTAGGGAGAGGCTAATTTTAAATTGTTTCTAATTTTAGAGATATTGTTCAAATGCAATAAAAGCAGATGAACATATTTGTTTAATATGTGAACTGAAGGACATATCCTGGTCAAAAATGACTCCAAGATTCCTCAGTGTTACTGGAGGTAATGCCATCCAGAGTGAGTATCTGGTTAGATGCCATGTTTCTAAGGTTTGTAGGGCAGAGTACAATAACTTCAGTTTTATCTGAATTTAAAAGCAGGAAATTAGAGGTTATCCAGGCCTTCATGTCTTTAAGACATTCCTGCAGTTTATCTAATTGGTGTGTGGCATCTGACTTCATGGATTGATAAAGCTGGATATTATCTGCATAGCACAGAAAATCTATGCAATGTTTTGTAATAGCACTGCCTAAAGGAAGCATGTGTAATGTGAACAGAATTGGTCCCAGCACAGAACCCTGTGGAACTCCATAGTTAATCTTAGTGTGTGAATAAGACTTCCCATTTACATAAACAACTTGGAGTCTATTAGATAGATATGATTCAAACCACTGCAGCGCAGCACCTTTAATACATATGGCATGCTCTAATAATAATAATGGTCAACAGTACTAAATGCTGCACTGAGGTCTAACAGGACAAGCACAGAGGTGAGTCCACTGTCAGAGGCCATAAGAAGATCATTTGTAACATTTACTAATGCTGTTTCTGTAATGTGAATATCTAATCAGCCAATCACATGGCAGCAGCTCAATACATTTAGGCATGTAGGCATGGTCTAGACAGTATTCTGAAGTTCAAACCAAGCATCAGAATAGGGAAGAACGGTGATTTAAGAGACTTTGAACACAGCACGGTTGTTGATACCAGGGAAGCTTGTCTAAGTAGTTGAAAAACTGCTGATCTACTGGGATTTTCCCACAATCTCTAGGTTTTGCAGAGAATGGTCTGGAAAAAATAAAATATTCCGTGAGCAGCAGCTCCATGGTTGAAATTCCTTGTTGATGCCAGAGGTCAGAGGAGAATGGCCAGATGGCTTTGAGCTGATAGAGGTCAACAGTATCTCAAATTACCATTTGTTACAACTGAGGTATGCAAAAGAGCATCTTTAAATGCATATCAGATGGACTATAGCAGCAGAAGACCACAATGGTCCCATTCCTGTCAGCTAAGAACTGGAAACTGAAGCTACAATTCACACAGCCCCACAAAAACAAACTGGTCTGATGAGTCTTGATTTCTGCTGCAACATCCTCCCTTGTATCAAAGATTCAGGCTGATAGTGGGGGTGTCATGGGGGATATTTTCTTGGCACATTTTGGCCCCCCTTGAGCACTGTTTAAATGCCACAGCCTGCCTGAGTATTGTCGTTGACCATGTCTATCCCTGTATGACCACAGTGTACCCATCTTCTGATGGCTGGATAATATGCTATGCCACAAAGCTCAGATCATCTCAAACTTGTTTCATAAACATGACTCAAATAGTGCGTATGTACTCAAATAGCCTCCATATTCAGCAGATCTCAATTCAATAGAGCACCTTTGGGATGTGGTGAAAAGGAAGATTCACATCTGTGTGATGCTATCATGTCAATATGGACCAAAATCTCAGAAGAATGTTCCCAGCACCTTGTTGAATCTCTGCCATGAAGAATTAACGCAAATGAAGGATCAACCCAGTACTAGCATGCTGTAACTAATGAAGTGGCCAATGTGTATACAATATAAATGTAAAACACAAGAACACACATGTTAACACTTTTTATCTTACTGCTACAAAACCTTGAGATTGAACCACTGACCTTCCAATTAGTGGACAATCTGCACTCCATCCCAAGCCACAGCCACCCATGAAGGCATACAAAATTAAATACAGACATATACAGAGTGGCTAACAGCAATCTACAGTTAAGTGGTGTGCTGAAAAATGTGTTGGAGTGTGCCAAATCACTGGTATTGTTTTAATCATTTTTGCAGATGATTGTATGTCGAAACCCTATATAGAATGATTCCTTGGCCTAAAACAGCAAAATGAATGGTGATTGGCTCATTTACAACCACCTTACAAATGCGAACATGGACAGTGAGCCAGAAAAATATTTAAGCCTGGTTCCCCTCTTTCCCATGCATTCCAGCTGGTGGTGTAGAGATAAGAAACAGCTACAGGAGATTAGCCTCAACCAACAAACATCACAGTAATTTCAAGTTGGATTCTGTTATCCAGTTATTACACTGGGTATAAACACACAACATTAGATGTATAAATTACTCCAGACATAAAAGTTGTGTTAACACACTCTCATGGAGACGGGCTAATTCTGAGTCTCCTTTATATTTGAAGCAGTTGAGATGACAGCGACTCCATGGCTTTAGAAACCTTGCGATTCAGCTCACTGAGTTCTCTGTATCTGACACTCTGATCACTAGGGATTGTCAGAAATAATTAAATTCTGTCTTCAAGAATTGTAGAAGATTTAAAGAGGAACTCTTTACTGCCAGTCATTTGACACGGCTTTGTAAAAGATAGGCAGCTCCCTCAACATGTCCTTGTAGGGAAAAAAAAAACTGTATTTTCTCTTGAGAAAATGTTATTTCTTTTTTGTTTTGTAAAAACCCATTCTCACTGTGGGAGTAAAGTGTGTACCCTGCACCGGGTCCAGCTGCTTCTGCCAGGCAAACAAGAAAAAAAATGTAGTTTTTTTTTTCATAAGGAGCTCTGGTAGGCAAAATATAATTTATAAAGTGAAAACAGTTCAGCTGGTCTCAAACATGCCATCCATGTAACAGAGCTATAGGGATTTGGTTACACTGGCCACATAAGTTCCCACAGCTGGCCCTTCTGATTTTCTAGCCTCCATGATGGAAGTTCCTGATGTATGTGAGCTAAATGCCAGAAATAAAAAATTTTCAAGGACAATTGTGTCTGTTTACTCCCCAAGTCCATCGGGCCGCACTTTGCTGTGTCAGCCTCCTAACTGGCTGACAGGGAGGAAAGAAGTGCAACTGGTTTCTTGTCAAATAAAATGTGTAAACAGCATGCTGGAGGAACATTTTCAGTAGCTCTTTATTTATTCTAAAGGGCCAGAATGCTGAAGAGTGCAGAAGACTGCTGCATCTCAGTGTTTTGCAGCAGTTTTGTTCCGCAAAATATAATAAAAAAAGAGATGTTAATAATTCTGAAATGTGTAAACATAATTTATTTAGGGCACATTTAGGTGCACAGCAAAGCTGGTTAGACTGATGGTTTACATTAGAACTGCAAAATCATATGCAGGCTTGAATACATACCATGCTAGATCCAGCCAGGGACCTTTGTTGCATCTTATTACTGTTCCCTGCCCTCACATTTCCTGCCTGATTCTGAACTGTATCATTCAACTCAACGTAATCTTATTTACATTATGCCATATCACAGCAGAAGTCATTTCAGGGCACTTGACATAACAAGGTCGAGCTCTCTCACAATATTTCAGAGCGAAACCTACTGTACGGCTCCCTTTGATTATGGAAAAACGAAGGGAAAACTCCCATTTATCAAGACAAAAACTATGTGGGGGCAAAATCTGCAGCAGAAATTTGTAAATCAAACAAATGTGTGTCTCAAATCACTTGTGCCCATTTCTGTTGCCCTTACTGATGTCTGGAGGCGAACAGAAGCACTACATCAGTGCGGTTTCTTGTTCTCATGCAGTAAACAAGAAACATTTCCAAATAAACATCTCTCAGAGGAAGAGTTACAGGAGCAGCATTATATTTAAATGTACTAAGTTTGCAAAATAAACTGCAGAACTGCTGAAGTTACTGAGACTGAATCTTCTGTCCATTAAAACACCTTTTTGATTCGTGCGTTCACATTATCTTTGCTGAGCTCTCTTCATGGCTTATATTGGCAGTTTTTGTCACATTTAGACATGTGGACTTCCTATAGCCTGTGGAGGACACCTGCTGACACACACACAGAGGAGCCTCAGTGTCATAAAGCACTTTAAGCAAGTTAAAAATGTAAAGCAGGCGGATGCAAGGCAGGCAGGATTCGTGGGCCTTAAAGGAAACCATGAAGACGAGCGCGCCTCTCTCTCGCTCTCTCTCTCTCTCTCTCTCTCTCCTCGGATGAGACACACATGAGCATTCATGTGAAAAGCTGAGCAGTGTTTTTCATTGCGAGCAAATTTCCTGTTTTCTTTATCATATTCACGCTTCTCCCGCTTCCCGTTTTCATGGACACTGAAGATGATTTTGCCGTCAGCGTTTTCCTCTCTCGTCTGTAGTTTTGTCTCTGATCAGTCACATGACAGGAACAGGAAAAGAGGAACCATTTGCAAACAAATAATTTCCCAGAGTCTTAGTTTTGCACAGAGGAGGCATCAAGGGACTTTAAAAAGAAAGCCATGGGCTTTCAGAGATAATAATTATGGTAAGGGATGTGCGCATTTGCTGTGTGGTTATATATGATATAAATGAGCAAAGCACCTGGAAAAGCAATGGAAAATCAGTTTAGATTAAATCACAGTTTTAAAAAAAAAAAAAAAGAAGTACACATGAATGAAAATAATGTTGAAAATGTAATAACTGTAATAACTTTTTGGGGGCTGGGTTAAAATCAAGAGCAATGTGAGGACAGAGCTACACTGTCACTGTGTTACTGTCACAGACACAGTGTTTGGCAGAGGTCCAAGGCTAGAGAGCTCTGAAATAGTACCGTTATGTGTGACAAAGGATGGGAGGCCAAGCAGGCCAAGGAGCAGACCTGTCTTTGGATGTTAAGCCAGTCAGCCACGGGCTCTATCATATTTTCTCTCTTCACCCTCTCTCCCCATTTCCTCTGTCATCTGGACACAAGGCCGGGCCAAAGCCAGGCGACAGGCTGACTGGCAGTCCAGCTTTGATTTCATTGTTACTACATAGGTGGATGACATCCACCGCATCCCTGTCCTCTCCACTGCTGGGGGAGAAAGGCCTTTCCAACATCCTGCCAGAGGTGGGCTGTGGATTTAAGGATGCTGCAGCAAGCCATCTGGGCCAGCTTCCTATGTTTAAAACCTCTGACCCTGACTAAACCTTCCTGTACCTGCCACACAGGCACACCGGACAGCTCAACTCTTCCTCTGTGGCAATACCTTTTTTTTTCTTTTTTTTTGGCTTGTCATCATTTTTATCACTGAGATATTGCTTCCTCTACTGAGAAGGGAACCAAATACATTCTGGTAAATGATTTGCCCTCCGTTCTGGCAATGACAGTTTTGTTCGGAAAGATCTAAATATCCTTTTTACAACTAGTTGTACAAAATAATTAAAAATACAAATGTGAGTGCCAAAGATTAGAACAATCCAGGCCTGCTGTGATGGCTTGCATGCTCATAAAAATCACGCAGTGCCTCTTAAGAACTCAAACATTAAGGAGCTCCATTGCTGTGCTCGTTACCTGACTCATGCAGACTCGGGCAATAAACAAGTCTCTGCTGCTGTTGTGTCAGATCTCCCAGTGAATTAAATCTGTGCAGCAGCTTAAGATGCTGGAGAAAACAAGGGCAAAGTAGGGAGTTCCAGGTCAACAATTATGGTGCTGAATGCCTAAACGGAGGGAAGCTGGCAATTTCCTCAGGCTTTGCCAATAGACCCTTTCCCATGAACCTCAAGTGACCTCCAATACATGGCAAGTGACGTGAGTGACCAATAATATGCAACATGGACAAGTCTAAACCCTAAACGCGCACAGCTGCCTGAGCTGCAATTTGAAAGTAATAGCAATGGTGGCTCTAGTGTGACTTATAAGTGCTCCAAATGATGCTTGTTTCTAAGCAACAGAGGCACAGTGGAGTGTAATAACTGTGTTATGGCCACCATGTCCGAGGGGCCAGTTTCTGCCTATAGAGTTATCGGGCCACAGATGCCACAAAGGAAGAATTTCCCTCCTGTGCCTCACACCATAACTTATAAATGTCATCACTTTCTCGTATGGGCATTGAATCTCAATTACTTTTGCATTAACACGTGAAGACAATTGGTGAACACATTTGTAGCTGTGAATTGAAAGCCCCTAATCATTCCGGACTCTCTAATTTGATTAGCAACCTGCTGTCCTGTAGGATGACACCCAGCTGACTCAACAGACTCCTCACTGTCTTTTTTTTTTTTCTTTTAACATCAGTTAACAACAGCAGTGACACAGCACTTACATGTGCAATTGCATAAGCTCTTCACCTTCTATGGGTGCTTTTGTACGCTCAGAGAGTCGTAGTTCAAGTATTCAACAGACGAAGCATCACAAATATACTGTCGTTGTGATGGCTGCAATATGAAACTCGGGCCTGAGTTTGAGAGACATGAGAGACAGGAAGAAAATCAATAGGTTAAACCTCCGCTCTGCAGTAAGTATTCAATGTGTAGGAGAGATTTTTAAAGAGCACAAAGAAAATAGAGTCCCCTGTAACATTTCATTTGCACAGCAGGAGCACTGAAAATGACCATGGAGGTATGGTTCTGAAATATCCCTTCATGCTCAGTTATATAATTCCTCCTTTTCATCTGACAATCCTATCAATTCTGAAAAGGTGCTAAAATAAGGGGGGAGGAATTGTGCAAACATCCATTTTTTTCTTGCTGTGGGTCAAGGGAACCATTGGACAACCAGACAAAGGCTGACTTCGCTCTTCTGCCCTTCTTAACACAACTCCGAATCACTTTTTACATCATCAACTGAGTGCAACATAAAGAAAGTACTCCGTTAAGCTTGTATGTAAACTATTGCGGCATCTATAGGCTCGCATGTATCACCTATGGGTTTGTATCACTTTGCATTCTTAATAGTAAGTATATACAGCTTTAAACAACAGGCAAGTCACACACACCCCACCCCACCCCTTTTCAAGGCAATTTGTGAAGCCATCAGCTAGCTGATTCCGGGAGCAATGACCAATATTTTTAGGCTTCAGATGCGCCAGGATATCCGGATGGCGGACACCGAATAGGCGATTCATATTCCTGTTCCATCTGGCGGTCGCTGCTAGCACAGGCGACGATAGCCTGTGGTTCCTCCGTGTAACAAGAATCAGTTACATGGAGGAACAATAAATCCTTGAAAACCAGAGAAAGCTTCTGGTACCCTTGCCTACAGACTGTGTATGTAACATATTCAGAAATTTGTTTATAGACATTCTGAATAAGGTTGCTTCAATCTGTAGCTCACTCTGTGCCTTAGATTGTGTGTGTGTATTTATGTATTTTTATATGCATTTGGGTTGTTTGTTTGTTTAAATTTCTGTTTTAATATGTAAATGACCCTGTTTATGGGTCACAAATGGGTGCAAATAAATTGAGCTGAACTTAACTGAACTGACTTGAATTGAACTGGGAATTTGGAAGTTGAAGTGGCAAATGATTTTCCCATCTTGTAAAAGGATTTTCATTTAAGTGCTTTCCTGCTGTTACTAACCACTTGGTGGCACATTTACACATTCACACACATTCATATAGTGCTTTTTACAATATATCAATCACGTTCGTCTATCAATCACACACACTGATACGGGTATATATGGTTCAATATCTTGCCCAAAGACCCTCACGACTGAATTAGACTCCTGCAGTGAATCTTTGCAGAGCCTACGACATAACCTACGCAAGTGGCCACTGCCAGCATTCATCCCTGTGCGTGTGTTAGGTCTTAAATTTCCTTGTTGTTGTCTTCCGGTGTTTTATGTGAGGTGTCAGCCACAGCAGAAACAAATGAAATGCTGGGAATTTTTTCCCTCCTGGGTCCCCACTCTGTTGTGGTCATATTTATTTTCCGGAGGCAAACATATTTGTCTCTCAACTTTTTCCACTTCCTTGTCATTTTTCTCATGTCCAGTCGTTTCTGCAGTCTCCCTCCAGAAATTGGGACATATGGGAGCCCTTATATTAAGGTGATCATTGTTATTCTCTCACTGATGTATTCAAAAACTGCCATGAAAAAGTGGTCGCATAGAAAGTGCATAGGACTACTCTACAGTACTGAATGGGCTAGTCACAGTAGCTGCACGCTGCATTGACATGGCGTGTAGTTACATTTCAGGGAAGTGCACATCAGGTTGCAACATAGGTTAGATTGTAGTTACGATGGACGTACAGTGTAGATTTAACACAGCGGTATAAATCCCCCATTAATCCCCCGTCACAATGGAAAGACCCAAGGATCGAGCAAAAGTTGCTTCTACAGCTTGGCTGTAGTAACAGATATCATACGATACCTATTTGGACTGCATTATATTTCTAGCGTGCAGGGATCACTAAAGTTAGTATGGCTCTTCTTCCAGGAGAGAGGGAAGTCTCTATCAAATCTCATGGCATTCCATCCAGTTTTTAGTGAAACATTGCTTTCAAAAACTACTAATGTCACTCTCAAGGTGATTTTAGAAATGCCAGGGTATCACCAGAGTTCTTAGGATTCTGCATGACAGTAACTGATCAAGTAGAAGATAATGAGTCAAAAATATGCTTATGGAAAACTGGTGCTTCTACAAAAGGTAACAGTTAATTAAATGTTTCCATCAGAGCCAAAAGGGTGGCCACTGCAAACTGCAAAGCAATGCAACTGGTATCGCTCAAAACTGGGCATTGAAAACATGCAGGGGTCAGAAATATGAAAACAAAAATACCACAGATGTTTTTCATCAACAGTCTAACACCACACTGGACACATATTTGGCCTTTGCCGCAGATTCCTGGTGTTGAAAGAGCTTATCTCTCAGTTCTAGTTGTATTTGCGCTTTAGTGTGATGAGAAAGAGAGTGACCAGACTCCCCAGATGCCCAGAGGGCCTCACTGCTCCATGCCAGTGATGAGTGAAGCACCGGACTCCCTATTTATTTGGACTTTGGACTGCAGAGACCTTCCCACACAGAGCAGCAGTAGCATTCCTCTTAGAGCAGGCTCTCCAGCTGATAGAACAAGATATTCAAGGACGGACACCGTGGGCCCGCTCCTCAGAGTCCTGAGGTTGAATCCTGAGATCAGCACTGAGAATAAGTGGGGGTATTGTTAGTTAAAACAACTCAACCTCTATAAGGGTACAACTAGAATAATACCCAGAGTGGAGAGTCAGATTTCTGGGATGATCTGATCAAGCAGAGGTATGCGTACAGAAAACACTCTGCTAAAAGCAATATCAACACTGTGCACCCAAGACAGAGAGCAAGCCAAAGATCATTTGGCCCTGGGGTTCAGGTTTTCTTTTCTTTTTTTTTCTTTTCCTTTTTGTTTTCATATGTGGCTCATTTTGACGATGAAGGGTTTAAAAAGCCAATTACGATGCAACAAAATCAAGGAAATTATGAGGAGAGAATGAAGGAATCAGTGACTTGCTATTCGTTTGAATGGTATCTAAAAGCAGAGCAGTTGCGATAAAGTTGTGATAAATGTCTTTGCACTGCTGTAATTCAAACCAGAGGCAGAGCGTGGCAGGAATATGGTATAAAATGACTCGGGCAGCAGCTTTTTTAATGCAGCTGCTGCGTAAAGTATCTCCTCTCCCCGTGTTATGACAATGACTTCTGGGCTGGCAGGTCTACAATCCACACTCCCTCAATCTCTCCCTCTGATCATAATAAGGGCGAGTCTGTGCTCTCGTTAGGGTTACATCAGACTCAGAAAAGACTTTTTAATGTCACACATTTGTGCTTTGTTGAAAGAAATCTGCGAGGTTAGGAGGGTTAAGAAAACCCTCCAGGCCAAAGACGTGTATAATCTTTCAAAACACGACTTGTTTTGCTGAATTTATTTGATGAGAGATTTTATAAGTCACAGCCACAGATAAAGTCTGACGTTTCTGTCTCAGATGCTGTTCGCAAGCGAAAAAAGACGAGAAACACTTTGCATTAACTCCACATCTCCAACACCTCAAGACTGTATTTAGCCCTCAGCAAGTCTGTATCCTATATAAAGCAGCAAAGCATAACACCAAGTTTGACTTCATTCCAGTCTGAAGTGATTTCAAAAAGTAGCAATTCTGAGCCACAAAATGACATCTTTCTCCCACCTCTCTGCCTCAGTGTGCCAATCAATCTCATAGGTTCCTACTGGTTAGTTCTTAGATATTCTGTTTCATTTTTATGTTTTCAGTATCAGTTGAGACGGATAGGGCCGGCGTAGGGTTGAAAAACCTGCACATTAGGCTTGTGCAATGAGAAAAAAAAATCAGATGGAGCTTCATGAATTCAAAGGTCAAATTTTTTAGTGTTATTGGAAGCTCAGGTTCAGTCCTTGTTCTCAGTGTATGCATGTGACCCAACCACAGCCCAGTGACAGTAACGAAAGACGCAATCTCTCCAAGAGTTTTGAGTGGGGCGGCCATATGGTGACTGCCCCTCACTACAGTTCTTCATGAACAGCTGTTCACCAGCAACTGCACAACTCAAACATGCACATTCAGTCGTTTACGGAAAGCAGCGAGCATTCTCAGCCCTAGATTTAAAGTGCACAGAGGACCAGTGTGCTTTGGATTATTCAGACTCAGTCTGACTGAACTTGTTTGACTTTGAGAGACAGGAGTGACAATGGAACACATATGGAGGCATAACTTTTGCTTTCCAAAAAAATAAGATTTTCACATTCTAGTGGCCCAGTGAGCCACTCAAAGTCAACTCAGCAGAATTCTCACGTGGTTTATACCTCCTGCAGTTATGGCACCATCAATTAACAGCTGCATCTTCATCAAACACAACATCAGCATGCCTCCCTCTAGTGCCCATGTGCATGTAGACTAAGAGAGTGCCTATTGATTACAGGCTACTTAAAGATATGCGCTCTTAGTTCTTTTCCAGAGAAATTATTAAAGGTAGGTTAACAACTTCAAGATTTTGCGCATTCATTTCGCAGCTGATAGCATGCTAATAACACACAAGGTCCTACACAGAAATGTGCACACTTAGGATCCACCTGGCTTCGTTCAAACCTCGAGTAAAACTTTAAGCGACATAAATTGAAAGCTCAATCAGCCTCGCAGCAGGGGAAAGTCGGCGAAATCAGTGCGCGCAACTCTTCCGCGAGTTTTCAAAAAGTTGCGCTCAAAACTTCCACCGTCACTGAAGATGTCTCCTCACCTGAGGCGTATGCTAGTCCAATCCAAGTCCGACAGAACAGCGTAAAGTCTGTCTTCATCTCCAGATCTCCGGCCCAGAAGTGCAGAAGCTTGAGCTGAGTTTCTCTCTACCTTTTTTTTGGGGGGGGGGAACTAAACAAAAATACGGATTGGCTTTAACAGACTCTTACTGGAGAAGGTGATTTGAATGAAGATCCTTGGATGGGGTTAGGGGGGAAACTCAGGTGAACGTTGTCTGCCTGTCTGTAGCCGAAGTGCTGAGGAAAAGGGAGGAAAAAACCCCCACTTTTTTCCCGTTTTGTTTAAAAGGATGCACAAGGCACTGAATGGGATTTTCAACGATTTCCCCTTCCTCTGCTCGTGACGGGAGCGCATCCACATCCACCCAGTTCATAAAACAAGCTGAATTTGGAGAGGGGTGTGAGCGTGTGAGGTAGCGGGTGAGTGGTGTGTGTACGGGGTGGGGGGTGTGTGGTGGGGGTGTGGTGAGGGTCAGCCAAACATCCACGACAAAGTTCCTTCCTGCAAGATCCTGTTCGTTTCATCCCTATGTATTAAAGACTTTTAGTACTGGCACATAATATGGGGAGGATAATAAAAAAAAAAGGACAATAAGAGCTGTATTGGAGTTGTGTGTTTTCCATTTGTTGTTTTGCTGCAGAACCGTTTGACATTGATTTTATGTCATGGATTTTTCGCAAAAGCATTTAAAGTCGTCCTGACACCTAAATAGCTCAGCGGGTAATCCTAATACCATCAGAAATTCTTACAAAGCCACCACAGGAGCACCGCAGTCACCACAGGATGGAAACAAATGCCACTGCAAGATAAAGCAGCAGAGGCAGCCTGCAGACATATATAAGAAAAATATAATTAGGAATGGTATTTTCTATGTTGGTCAGCTGGCAAAAAAAATTTATTAAAAAATAACAACAACAACAAAAATAATAATCCTCCTGACACCAAACTGAATGCAGGTTTATTTTCATGTGTTCAGGTCAAATGTTAATTTGATGTACAGGAAAGATATCTTCTGGCGTGCTTATGGACACAAATTCTTCCTCATTTTAAACAAACAAAAGCTGAGCTGAGCTGAGCTCAGGGAGTGCCTCTCTATTAAATTTCTGTAATAACTCAGCTAAAGGGTCAGATGTAACGATGCCTCCAATAAAATTAAACTTGCACAGAGTTTCTAGCAGGCTTGACCAAGTCCCATTAACCCCCACCACTCGCTCGCCCATCCTCCTCAGGGAGTCCTCAGAGTGTGAATAAAAATCATGTACTAAGAGCACAACATGCCCGTGGCCAGCTGCTATCAGTCCTGTTTTATCTTACAGGGAGGGATTTGGAAAATTGAAAACCTGTGTACCATAAGTCAGGGGGGCGGGCTGCAAGGGCTGCACATTTGTGTGATCGAGTGCACACGCATAGATGAGGCTTCTGGTGCAGGTGTGTGCTTTTTCTGTGAACTGTCAGATCACCTTTGTGGCACCTCTGCAGGTCAGTCAGACCTCATATGGAAAGTGCAGAAGAGTCAGCATGCCAAATTCATTTCAGCAAAATCAAGCCCAGAGAGCTTTACTCTCCAGCAGCAAAACAGTCCTGTAGAATCCTATATAACATAATGTGCTGCATCACCCCTCGGAAATCCATTACAACATTAATAAAATTTCTCCAGACTCCTTCCTAGCTGTGCCTTTAGAACAGTCCACATATTAAGCAGCAGCTGTTGATAAGACATGTGGGAAATAATATTTTCCTTGATATGAATATGTTGTGCTTTTCAGCTATTTCTCAGCTATGAAGAGCCCAACCTCAGGAGAGACCTGAATAACAGGGAGTCAAAGGATCATTGTTTGTTATTGTGGGCATGCGTTTCCACTCCCAGATCCCTTATGGCAATCCACCTCTCTGACCTTAAAAGACAATGTTGTGATTGAATGGTTGTAATTAAAATGTTCCCCCGGTTTCTGGCTGGCAGAGCCTTCGGCTTCAGAGGAAGACAAACACACTAAATTGTGATGATAGCCTAACAAAGCGTTGTCCGGGGAGTTACTAATTCTCATTACGAATATAAAGCAGATAATGTCATAAACAAATGAAAAACACTTGAACAGCCAATTCAATAAGAAACCATACACATAAGCCATTCAGGCAATAGTGCGAGCACACAATGGCCTTTTACGCAGGATGGCACAATCGCCTCTGCTGTGTCAGATGAAAAGGTTTCAGTTTATAACTGCTGGCCCCTGAGAGACAACCGAGGGCTCAAGGACTCGTCCTTGAAGTGCCAGCACTCCATCCGGCCCATCCTCAGGTCAGGAAACAGATTCCAGCTCTATAGCTAGTATCATAGGAAGGATGTGGAGCAGGCATGCAACCCCCCTCACTCTTTCGCCGAAGTTCATGCCCATGGGCCTCCACGCCACGCTGCACTTTTGCCAAGCTACTTTGAAGAAGCTGTCACAGTTCAGCAGAGTTCCTTTGGGTTTGTTTTGATTGTGATAGCCAAGATTTCTCAGCAGTTGTAGAGCATGCCAAGTTATGGCACCCTCCTGACTATAGGAGCAGCGCTGCTTGCATTTAAATGATTTCCTGTGTAATCAGGCACGGAGCTAATGCACTCAGAGGATAGCAGTGGGACAACACAAATGTAACCTGAAGCTCGAATCTTATTTATTTGCAACTTTTATCCTCTTTTGCAGAAAATGCTTGAGGGTAACAAGTCAAGCAGGCTGTGACAGATCTGCACTTTATTCTTGACTAGGCTATTCCATAATCCATAATCAGTTCCATTCTTTATGAGCAGACAGTGGATGAATGTTACTACTATAAGGTGTATATAGTTAAGTACTGTCCTCAAGTAACATGCACTGTTGTCTCACAGCAAGAAGGCCCCTGGGTTTTAATCTATTGACTCCTATGTGGATTCCCTCTGGATAACCTGGCTTTCTCCCACAGTCCAAAGGCATGAATGTTAGGTTAACCGCTGATTCTAAATTGGCCGTAGGTGTGGTTGTAGTGCACTCTGCCTCTTGGCCTATGACACCCACCCTACATCCAATACAGAAAATGGTTACATAGATGGACTCAAATAAAAATTTGAGGTTGAAATAATTCACTGACATAATCAGCAGATGAGTCAGTAATGAAAACTGGAAACAAAATGGCTCAAAATGAGCTCCACCTCAACCACCAGTATAATCCTGCTTAAGTGAAAATCTCTTGTATAGTGTAACAGCCAGCTGCACTTAGTACTTTTAGTATTCATACAAAAGTACATGTTTGAGAAAATAGTTATATACTTGGGTAACATTTTACCATGTGGTTTTAGTACTTCTATATAAGTAAATACAAACCGTTTCCACCACCAGGCTTACAGTGGCCACGAGGTTCTTCTCCTTTGGTCTGCACCTAACACGTCTGCTGTTACTGTGACTGAGCACCTCTTATCTTTGATTTGTCTGTCCAGAGCACATCTTTTTAAAAAGCCCCTCGCCTTTGTGTCCTTTTCTCAAATTGTCGCTTTGCTTTAATCTTCCTTTTAGACAGCAAATGCTTTTCCCCCCGAGCTCGCCTCCCACACACGTCGAGTTTGTACAGCCTCTTTCTTGTACATGCACGCACTTTGACTCCAGCAGTTGTAAGAGTTACTTTCGGATTCTGCTTTACTTTCCATCAGTCTGGGGCTGTTTTTCTTTCTTGCTTTTTTTTTTTGGAAGCAGCCAGTCCACCTATGCCACTTGTAGATGATTTCTGTCACACTGGAGTGATTTATTTCAAATTATTGTTAAACCCCTCACTGCTCAAGAACATTCACAACTGTTTTGCTGAAGATCTCAGAGAGCTCTTTAGATATTGGCATGACGATGGCATGACTTCGACAGTGAAGAAACAGCTGAGGTTAAATAGTTCAAGTTGTTATGAAAAGGACTATTAATTTCAATATTATTTGACATTTTTCTCCTCTATTAATCAGCAGTCACTGAACATGTTGAAAAGGTCAATAGTTTCCATTGGGTGCATTTCCTTATTCACAATACTGAAACAACTGAAGTAGATCTAAGAGGGAATGGCAGGGAGAGGTAGAAGAAATCACAATAAGCAGCTCTTTTTACATCTACAGCAGTGTCTCTAAATCTGAATACATACATATGAGAATCTGTGATTACAGCATTGTGAATGCATATTCCATGTACCTGCTGTGTGGGAAAAGCATGGCTCCCTCTCTGGTCCAGTTTATGGTGCCACTTTCCCCAATCAGGAGGCGCAGGCAGCAGCATCCTGCTTTGGCGAAAGCCCCCGAGGCCTGTCAGAAAGCCCAGAGGCAACCCCACTGTCACTCTGTTTATCTGACCCTTCACCTGGTGAGAGGAAACAGGATGTCGGTGCTCTTGTGTGTTTGCGAAGATAACTGAAAGCCCGCCTGTTTTCACTGTGGAGGTGTCAGCAACGGCTCACGCGTTAAATAAATTCCAGTCCAGGTGCAGGCGAGTCAGCAGCCCTCTACTCCGTCTCCTGTTCGGATAGTTTTGGATCCACATCAGTTACACCGCACAGTTGTGCATTTCGCTTTGATGATGTTTAATAGCATCCTTGATTGGTTCAAGTAGGGTTGAGTTTACACTTCCACGGGTCATTTCAGTGTGCGTCGTTGCAGAAAAGAATCAAAGACTGCGTTTGAGGAAGAGAAAGTGATTTGGTTTATTTGCATAAGCACTTTATACACGAGGGAAGGAAATGACTGAATATACATTCAATGCAAGTACAGAACATGCAGTGACAATATAGATTAGACTGCATAGGCTGGAGACTACTTTAGTATTTTCCTGAGCTAAGGAAATTAAACCCATGACACACAGCTTCAAAATTATAGGCACATATATAATGACTATAGATGAATAAGCAGATCCTGTTCAAAAACAAATGCAATCACATACAAAATCTTGCAAGAAAGTGCACAATAACCTCTCATACTGAGTGAACTTGGCCTAAGGATAGTCTGGCCTGATAATTATTCTGATTATCATATGAAAGGTCATTTATCTACATCTATTAAACATATCATTTCAGACAGAGTATGCCATTAACGTATGCTGATGCATCAAAGCTTAAACACCGCATTATAAAAGATAACTGGTGCTACAAACTGCACAGGCTTGGCAAAATGATTACAACAAAGTGGATTTTTGCTCTGATGAATAAGACCAATTTCATAACAATGTAAAGCTTTTGAGAGAAAACAGCATCTGGCAAAATCAAGAAAGAATTTTGTGAAAAATACAAAAACAGCTGCAGAATTAATCACTTTATGCCACACTGATTCAAATAATGGCACGTAAATGCTGACTGATAACCGTCTTATGTGAAAAGCACTGATCTATTGCAGCGATGTCACCCGGACAGAGCAGCAGGAGGGTAGTGGAGGAGCTTGATAGCCTGAGGTTTGTGGCGGCTGTCGCTAATGCACGGGCTAAAGAAGGGGAACACCTTGCTCCTCGGCCCGTTGGCAAACGAGTAGAGCAGACTCATGTCATCAGCGTTGTAGAAGGAGACCCTCCTCTCGTCACAATCCAAGAAAACCCCGAGCCTCTGTGGGGAACGTCTGACCTGCAGCCTTGTCCAGGGCTGCGTTCCCGCCGAGTACTCGTTCCCGTTACGCAGTCGCAGAGTCCAGTAGCCGCTTTCTGGGCTGAGCTTGATCCGAGCGCGCCTGTCTACGCTGTCCGAGGCCACGCCCAGATCCCATTTAGGGCTGGAGCCCACTTCTACCTCCCAGTAGTGTTGACCTGACTGGAAGCCCTGTGCAGCCAGAATGTTGACGCACTGGAGGAAGCGCTTGTTGTGGTTTGCGTGGTGGCTTATGACGTCAGATTCGACTGCCACGGTTTTGTCCGTGGAGACTTGAATGTTCGGGTGTGCCGTGTCTACATCAAACGTCAACGGAGAAGGACCTTTGGGGGTGAAACAATTCATTAGGAGATACTATTACTGCAATAAAATTCAGATTTTTAATCCAAATAAAATCCTTTCAAATAGGACGATGGTGTCACTCCCGTTTCCACCTCAACAGCTAATTATCCTCCAGTCATTTCTCCTTAATTACTCCCATTATTGACTCAGAACCAGTTTTCAGCTCAAGTTATTTTGTGCCTAATGAAGCATCGGGTGGAAATTACCTGGTTTCAAAGACTTGAACATCCTTCTCCATGTGAAGTATTGTAAGGGAGCCAGGTATTTGTTGCTGAAAGCATTTATATCAAACTCTGGGGCGACATCCACCTGCACACACGGTCTGTCCAAACAAAAAGAACACAGAGTTCGAGTCATTCGCTTTCAGCATGAATTACTCTAAATGGAGGCAGATGTCATATGAGCGTGACAGGTGCAAAAACTGCCACGGGTAGTTCATCAGTCACAGTGGAAATGAACACTTACCTTAGCTGTGGGAGCTAGTGAGAAAAAAAAAAAAGTCACATTAACAGCTTGTTTGACACAGATTCAAGAATTACATCCAATTCACAATTCGATGATTTAAAATATAAGATGTAAACATGATCATATTGAGAGATACAGTTGTGTCTGGTTCTGATTCCCACCTCAGCCAGTACAATGTCCTGACTGACAGCGCTAGCCTCCTGCAGCGCTCTAATGTTGTCCTCCAGCTCCTTTACTGCCCGCTCTGAGACCTCTAGGTGGTGCTGGACTTTCACCAGCTCCTCCTCCTGCTCTCTCCTCAGCTGCTCCTGCACACAGGTTTCCTCATCGTGCAGGATCTGATGGAGAGCTTGGAACTCACTTTTGACACGAGCCTGAAGATCTGTCGCGACTCTCTGAGGCGGAGAGGGATAATGAATGTTCTAAGGAGAAGACTTTCTATGTCATGCCGCACCTTGATGGAGTATATGACCTGTTTGCTTAAAACTCAAAACAACTTGCAGAAGAACACACCTCGAGAGACAAACAGGTGGTAATGAAGTTACAATTAGCATAAAAGCTCCATGTGTCTGACAATTGCAGAGCATAAAAAAGGAAATCATTTCCATCATCTCAGCCCAGTACCCACAGCCAAAACTCAAGCTCTTATCCAACATCTGTCTCTCTCACTTTAGATGGCTTTTTGTTTCTGTCTGCTCTGCTTGTGCACAGTCTGTCATGTTCTGCACCACTAAATATGCACATTACCATGTTGTAAACAGCCATTAGAGAGGACTGTGCATTTTCTTATTTGTTAAGTGCTGCCATCCCTTTGGATTCCCACATGAGCATACCTTTATAATATTCATCTTTTCTTTGTCTCTGTGAATACTGTTGATGAAGTCCTGCTTCCTCAGGCGATGGCGTTCCAAAGTCTCCTTCAGTTGTTTCTGTAAAGTGGTATGCAAATCTAATCAGTGTGGAAATAGAAACCTTAAAGCAAAGAGACTATGGAGAGAACTGAGGAACTCATCAACAGTAAAGGGGGGAATAATGAATGACAAGAAAAAGCAGCACTACAGTAAATACTACTCAGACAGATCCTTCTGAGAACTTTACTTGTGCACTGTTGTTGAATTAATCTGAATCACATTCAGAGGTTTCTGTTATAGTCACATGCTGCCTTTTTTGGCATCAGTTTGGATGAGCTTTTTCCAATCAGCCTCCAGTGAGGTTTTTATTTGCAGCCTCCGGGACCGTCGCCCGTAAATGTTGTATGTACCGCAGGTTTGACACTGCAGACGTGTCAAAATGTGCAGCACAATGCCTTGAAGTCCCTGGCTTAAACGCAATCTCATCACAATCAATAAATAGCCAAACACACTTATTGACCTAGCTCAAAATGTATACAAACAAGGTGGCACCTTTCAGAGATACACGGTAATAGAATTAATTATGCGGCAGGCTAGTCCATGCTGCCAAAATATCATTGCAGCAACTCAAAATGGTACTCAGTAGTTTGTCTGGCAGCTTTGCAATCAGAATCGTGACCTGTAACTCAATCGTGATCGGAATGTGACCGCTGTCTAATGTTAAATTCTTAAGATAACATTGTACCTTGTGTTGTTAGTAGGCTGCTTGGCAACCATGCTTTCATTTCAGTCTTTCAGCAAAATACGTTAACATTTTCTGTTCTGTATTGCTGTACCTTCTATTTACAGAAATACTATTTTAAATGTTAATTTAAAAAAAAAAAAAGGCTTTGCTGCGCCAGTAATTGGTCTAAAAGCCACTCCAAGAGGTTTTAGAGAGTAAAATTTTATTTGAACGCTATTAAGTCCTATTTTACATGTACCTGTGTGCATGCAACGGACCTACACTCACAATGCTTACCGAGCTTGCTAGCATTGGCTGATAGCTTAGCAACTGACCTTTTTGTTCACATGTGGTGACTCCTGGCTCCAGAGCAGGGGAAAAAACAAACAAACAAAAAACAAAGCAGTGGTGGCCAAAATGCTAAAAATTTAGGCAATTTTACAAACTGATGGCTGATGTGGTCACAGCTTTGTCCATCTTTAATATACAGTCTTTGAACACTACATTCTCTAGTTACTACAGCACTTCAACTAGTTACTTTATTACAGTTTTATATGGGGGGGGGAGATGAGTTAACTGGCAATTTTCAGAGGTACCTGAACTTTCTGTACTTTTTAAAGTTCAGTGAAACAAACCAGCTGAGGCCTTTAGACCTTCATGTAAAAACTGACAAAAATAAATAAAAGAGTCACAAAAGTATAGTTTATTACAGTGATTTTGGACTGAATTTCATTAAAGCCTACAAGTGTTTTTATTATTCCTGCAGTGTACGTATACTGATACCTCTGCTGTCATTAAATTGTATATTCCATCATACCAAGTAATAAAAGGGGGAGTGGAGAGTGAACTTTGGTCTGTGCAATTCAAGCAAGATAGGTGGACTGTGTACAAACAGTGAAGTAAACGCAGATGTGGACTGAAACATGGAAAATAGCTGTATTGAACCCACATGTTACAGGCTGGACATTTGCTATCGATCAGTTTACTTTGGAACAGAAGGTTATTTGTATAAGATTGCAGAACACTTTTTCCAGCTGACCCAGAGTATACGCCTGGAAAATTGTCAGCAGGACGATGGTTGGACATGATCTGAGAATGAAATACACACCTCTAGGTTCTTGATGTATGCATGCGAGGTAGTGGCTCGGACCTTCTCCACCATGGCTGCCACAAGGTAGTTAGTCTGAAACTGCTTGGAGCTGAACTCCTTGCGGCACTGTGGACAGGTGACAGGTCCCTGTGTTCCTCTCCAATACCTGGATATGCAAGCTTTGCAGAAATGGTGCATACAGGCCAACATGACAGGCTCACGGAAGAGATCACAACATATGGCACATGTCAGGTCCTCCCTCAGGCTGCCTTTGGTGGATTGAGCAACAGCAGCAGCAGCAGCCATGATGGAAGGTGCTGTCCTCTTCGAGGTCCTTTCGCAGTGAGGAAGTGAAAGCAAGAGTCTGAGGAAAAACACAAAAGGATTACCCCTTCACTTCTCCAAATCCTTGACCGGAAGACAGACTCGATTGTTCTGTCAGCCGCGAATAATGAAAGGATAAATAAATAGCTCAACTTCAGACAACTGGACCCACCACAGTGTACAGTCTGAAGTCCACCACTGACAACAAAGCAGAGCAAACAGCTTAATACTAACACTAAGCACCTACTTCAGGGTGATCAGCAGTGGAAATCAAGTGATGTATCACGGGGCTGTACAAGCTAGCTTGTGATTTGTATTATAAGGCGGTGTTTAGTCAGATGACTTGTTTGCTTTTATCCTGCCCGCAGCCTGTTAGCGTTTAGCTTCGTATATCAGCCTGTGAACGGCAATACAAAACAAAAGACTTTCGGAACTTTAATAAAGTGACTACAAGCCGCACCAAATTTACACTTTGATGAACTTACGTCGTCTGATATTCGGAGAAATTCAAACGCGAATACTTCAAAGTTCCTCCCTCTGCTCTCTACTCACTGCTGCTGCTGCTGCTCCTCCTGAGTGTTTGGGAACACGACGTCTACATGTTCTGCGCATGTGCAGACCACAACCCCGCGTTTGATTGGTCCGTATGTTTCACGGCGAGCAGCAGTTTTGTCTCCTCCGCCTCAGCAATGTTGTTTGACACACCTGTTCAACTACTCATTAACGTAAATATCTTATCAGCCAATCACATAGAAGCAACTAAATCCATTTAGGCATGTAGACGACCTGCAGAAGTTTAAAGTCAGTATCAGAATGAGGAAGAAAGTTGATTTAAGTGAGAAGTGATTGTTGGTGCCAGACAGGTTGGTCTCAGTATTTTAGAAACTGCTGATCTGCTGAATTTCCCACACAACCATCTCTTTACAAAAAATGGTCTGAAAAGGAGAAAATATCCAGTGAGCAGCAGTGCTCTGCGCCTTGTTGATACCAGATGTCAAAGGAGAATCGCCTGATTGCTTCAAGCCGATAGGAAAGCAATATTAACTGAAATAACCACTTAACTGGAAACTCAAGTTGCAATTCACACAGGCTCGTCAAAACTGGACAGTAGAATATTATAAAAGCATTTTATGTTCTGATGAGTCTTGATTTCTACTGGATGGTAGAGTCAGAATTTGGCATAGACAACATGAAAGCATGGCTCCATCCTGCCTTGTAATAATTGCCTCGTTCAGTCTGTTGCTGGTGGTTAGTAAATTAAAGCAGTTCTGAAGGTAAACACGGGTCCAATTCAGTACTAGCAAGGCATACCTAAAAAAGTGGAACCAATATATATTTTCAATCTACTTTTTTCACTTCCTCCATCGTGTATTGCCACAGGCAGGGAAGCACAAAGATTTACAAAGATCTTAGATATAATGGGTCTACTATCAGCTCCCTCAAGATAGCCCTAGCAGGCTATATCATCATTTAGCTTATTTTAAAAAGTATACTGAAGTGTGTTTTTTCTATATCATTTGGACAGATCCATCCATCCATCCATCCATCCATCCATCAGATATAATTCTAAAGGAGTAAATCTCTTAGAAAATAGCTATACAGATTTAAGTTGCAGTACTGCAAAATACAATAAAATATGATTTGGCCCCATTCTCATGTACAGGTCACCCTCCCAAAACAGTTTATTCTAAATTTCATACAATGTAAGACAGCAGGGTCTTGAGACTACTGCCAAGTAGACAATCACACACAAACAACCCCCGACTGCAGCAACATCTTTTTGCTCCAGATTTTCCAATCCCAAGGTGAGACAGCCCTGATTGTGGTTATTTGTTCACATTTTTGAAAGGTCCCTCCAGAGCCACCGAAGACATCATACAACAGATTTCCCATTACTTGCTGTGATAAGTGAACTGAACTCAGTGTGTAAAACGAGTGGAAGGTTTGTGCAATTATAATAAAATTTGCCTAACTACTGCAAAAAATCTGCACTCTCTCTTGCTCAAGCTGCTAACATCAACAAACTCTCTGAAACATTACCAAGGATACGACCTCAATGTCATTAATGGTAGCTACAGGCATGCTTACAAAGAATGTGACTATTAAAGCTCAGTCTGATGGGGGAGAAGGAGAAAACACAGAGATGTACAGGACCACTTTTACCTTCTTAGAAAAACCACTGTCTTAGATAAAAGAAAAGTTCACCATGAGGTATGACTGGAACATCCCACACAAATGTTTATCTGAGGAATCCAATTTGCAAACTTCAAAGGGAAACCATCCTTTAAAAAATCAATGTCTTTTTTTTTTTCACTGAAGAACCAAAAGGCTCTAATCTGCATCGTACACTTTCTAACTGTTAAGTGTGCATCCTTTGTGGGAAACAACAAAAGAAAAAGATTTTTTTTAAAAAGGCACAAATGGGAGTTCTTAGTTTGGGATCAATTACACAGAAAGACAGACAGACAAACAAGTGGGTATTCATTGTGAGGACCCCCACAGTCTGTGAGCTGGACACAAGAAGTGATGAGATGGAGAGTAAGAGACCATAAATGAAAGTTAGCTGACTAACCACCTTTATGAAGATTAATTTGAGTCCTTCAAGGTAAATCAATGACACAGCAGCCTGAAAAACTCTCAACACTGACTTAGTGACCCAGTGCATGTGGAGGCTGGTGGATGGCTCTTTTAATTGGAAGAAAAAGAGGTGGGAGAGAGAGAGAGAGAGAGAGCCATTCAAGTATGATCGCTATTCCGGAGATAATCAGTGCATCAAACTGTTGCATCACAACATAAAATCCCACCAAAGAGAATCAAGGATCTTATTACCATTCAGATCAGGTGAATTCATTTCAAGCAGTCATGTGGGCTGCAATTACAGGAAATTCCTTTCTGATATTTTTCAAGACTTTAAATCCCGTTTATTTCCAGGTACCTCACGATCTTTGTTGCACTTTCGGAGTTTCACTTTACTTTTGAAGTTCCTTAGAAATGTCTGGTCAAAATTTAAAACATGAGCAAACATGCAATAAATATTTTTCCACAAGACTATTTATTCCAGTCTTTAAAAATTATCTCCAAGCCTTGCTGCACTATATAGAGGAAATTGCTTCTGGCACAATACTGTCTCCGTCATTCATACCCCCTAATAGAAAATCATCCAGGTAAACGACACACTTTGAATACTAAAATACGAAGTGAAATTTCCCCCACTCACTCAAATAATTCTTAAATTAACAGCCCCCCCCCCAAATAAAAGCACCCCTTAAAAAAAATGCTGCCACCAGCTTAACTTTAATCTATTCGAGGGATTCGTGGGAGCTCACAGAAAGAAGCCTATGAAAGCCTTGCTGTTGTTCTGCATTGTTCTCCAGGCACATCAACTCAATATGACACTCGGTTTCATGCATTTAACTTAATAGTGGCTTTCTGCACAGCAACACGAAATTGTGTTATGCAGCGCTTTAAATGTTGTTCATTAAAGAAATTAGATCAGTTGAGACAGTGATGTTGAGAATCAAATAAAGCAATATAAGGGATTTACTTTATAGCCATGCTTTGTTCCAAAGTTCATCAAATATTGTACACATCAGCAAGGGGAAAGCTTCGAGGAAGAAGAAAAAACCCGGAAATAAATTAAATAATAAATGGAGATGAATTTGATAAAACCAGTGACGTATCTTAAGTGTAGTTTGACACTTTAAAAGCTACTTTGTGGTATTATCTTTGGATTTCTTTGCCGAGTAAAGCGGGTGAAAATAAAACATGTGATTTACAAAGCGCAGCCTCCAGCTTCTGTCCCTGTCAGGCTGGCACAGATGTGGAGGCTGATGTGTAGAAGATGTGTAAACCTGACTGAGGAACACACAAAACTGTCGAGCCACAAAAAATGCGCACCAGGCGCTGCACGCTGGGAGGAGCTTCGGGATTTTTCCCACTTGTTTCATGACACTCTCCAGTGAAGACACGTTTGCAAAAAGGAGACATAGGTGGACAGGTGAGTCGATTAATATGTGGACAGCGTCCATTTAGACTTAAATGGATATCTATAGATGGATAGCTATAGTTGCGGGGCATTCATGGATCCCCCATAAGATGCAAGCCAAGGTTTCTCTGTTCTTTTGTGACAGCGTAACCTGTAGTTGATGGAACTATAAAATGTGCGTAATTTGGATGAGAGAAAACTAACAAGCAGGATGAAAAAGAGTCCAAACTGCGAACCTGAGACTATTTGCGTTGGAGGCAGGCGATTTGCACCTGTCAAGTCGGTTGAATAATCCCTCAGAGCTCAGCTGGAGATGTTTGAATGGGCACTGTTGATTAAGTTGAACAAAATGCCCCAAATTACGCACCGACGCATATTCATTTAGAAACAAATTGCCTCATTATAATTTGATGGTAGTATACAGAGTTTGCTTGAATCCGGTTGTGCTGTGGATGTCTGATCTAGCAGGTGTAGTGGCACAAGCTTCTCATCATTGATCAAAAAAAGGGGCAAATAATGCTTTGTAAAGTGCATGTTGGTTGAAGCCTGCCTGCAGCAGCGGTGTGTTCCAGGGGTGCAGGCAGGGCTTCTTTTTTTTATGTTCCTCGGGTTGCTGGCACTGCAACACCTGTTGTAGCACCATGATCACATTTTTCGGTGTTTCCTACCTAGATTCCGAGCCATCCTACAGATCATTTCATGGGTTAGACTCTTTTGTTCGATGTCTTTGAGACTTTACTCTTTTTCTTTTCACATCTGATATTTTAAGCAACCGACATGCACAGCATGAATGGTTTTACATTTCAGGAAATTGTGCAGTGGCTCTGAGACACGTCACGTTTGCAATGCAATACCTTTAGTTTAAATGTGGCACTGGAACAAGAACACAGTGCCGCGAATTCCACTGTTTTATGTATAAGTCAAAAGATGGAAATGCAATGTTGCCAGTGAAATAGAGTCCTTCTAGTGGTTCTCAGGAAATAGGCTGGATCCCCAGAGAAATCAAAGAGTGCCTGTCACCAATGAGATGACCTCTCACTAAAGGGTGTCCTGGTTTGTCACAGTGATCCCTTAAAGAAAACTTTAAGCATTGAATGTTAGCCACAAAAAACGTGCAAAGTCGACTCAGGCCCATAAGGGCAGGTCCGGGTTTAATGACTGAGAATCCCAAGGAAATGGTTTTGGATTTGAGGTTAACATAATGCATTTGCTTAATACGGATGAGACTGAACTTTTATTATTTGAGAGTCAAGCTGTGTCTGCAATTATATTTGTCTTTATAACATAAACTGTCTGAGCTCAGCAGCAGCTCTTAGATTTACACAGGTAAATTGACACAAATGACAAGATGATGAACTACAGAATGTTTTTAACTCACATGTGGTTGTTTAATATTAGGCATAAAACACAATATTCTCTGTATAAGATTCAGACTATATATAGGACCTGTCTGCAGCTCTAATGATTCAGCTTCTGGACCGACTCACTTGTCCTGATCTCATAGCTTCCTCCACCATTTTTCTTTAGTCTTTTTAATAGTACAGGTGTTCATGCTTTTTGCACAGCATGGAAAAAGATATTTCCAAGTTAAATAGCTTGGGACATCTATTTCTTTTTTTTTTTTGTACAGGGCTTTTTAAGAAGCTGCCATTAAACGAGCTGGTCTGCAGTTAATTAAAATTGACAATCTGTTAATTAAAATTCATGTTATTTTCTTAGTTTTTCTGAACATCCACCTCCTCGACGCAATCACTCCAATAATGAGGTTGCACGAATTAGAGGATTCTCATATCTTCTAAATTGCAGTGTTTCATTATCCTTGAGTTAAACACTACGTGTCTTTCATATTAGAGTGATATCTGTGGGTGATATGAAGAAAACAATGAAATGACTGTTCAGCCACATTTCGTAAGAAAGTTGCATTTCAGATGTCTTGCGGTGCAGACGATGAAAAGACCCTGAAAGTATAAGACGTGGTTTTAATTACAGTGCATCACTAATACTTGTCTATCTTACTACAGTGACGGGAACGTCTGCAGTTCACTTCTGTGAGTGATCGAGGGTATCACAGTGTAAAAGAAAGGAGTCAAAATGGACTTGGAAGGGTGACACACCTCAAGAGGGGGGCTAAAATACTGACACTTGACCGCTTGAGCCTTAATGTTCAGATCCCTATCTGGCAATGGGAAGCCTCTGAGAGCTTAACTGATGTGTGTGCCAGAGTTGGCAATGACAAGGAATGTAGCTCAGGAGTGATGAAAACTCTAAATAGGAGAGAAAAGTTAGAAATAAATACAAAAACACCTCAAATGTGACTCGCATCGAGAACCAGCGCCGTCATAGCTTTTCAGTGCTGGAAATAAGATTCTGTCCGGCCTGTCTCAAACAGTTATTTTATGCGTTTTCTCTGTTCAGGTGTGGACTCAGCCTTGACTCGCATCTTCCAAAATGAGCCCACCAGACACGTCCAACAGCACAGGCGAAGAGGAGGCTGGAGATACCGATTCCTCGTTTCTGCTTAATGACAGCATGGGCTTACACCCACCCGGATTCCACACCGACATCATCAAACACCTTGGAGTCCAGATCACACTGATCACAGCTTATTCCCTTATAATCCTGATGGGGCTGCTGGGCAATGCTCTGGTTATCTACATGATTATTCGTTACAAAAACATGCGAACAGTAACTAACTTCTTCATAGCTAACCTGGCCCTGGCGGACCTTCTTGTGAACACCTTCTGTTTGCCCTTCACTCTGGTTTACACTCTATTGGAAGAGTGGACATTTGGGGCTGTGTTGTGCCACTTGGTGCCCTTTGCCCAGGCTCTGAGCGTGCATGTATCTATCCTCACTATGACTATCATAGCCCTGGAGCGCTACCGCTGTATCGTGTTCCACCTTGGACGGCGCCTCACGTGGCACTCCAGCTTCCTCATCATGGCATTCACCTGGACGGTGTCTGCTGTCCTGGCAGCACCCTTGGCGATCTTCAGAGAGTTCCGCTATGAAGAGATCATTTCAATCAACCAGCGCTTTCCCGTCTGCACTGAGAAGTGGCCCCATGTGACCAGCAGAGATGGCCTCATCTTCAGCATCTCAATGCTTCTCCTACAGTATATTATTCCTCTAGCCATCATCAGTTATGCCTACATATGCATCTGGGTCAAACTGAAAAATCACGTCAGCCCGTCCAGCCGCAACGACAACATCAACCGTCGCAAAAAGACCACAAAGATGTTGGCGCTAGTGGTGGTGGTGTTTGCCATCTGTTGGCTGCCCTTCCATGCATTTCAGCTGGCCATCGACCTGGACCTGGTGCTCAGGCTTGAGGAGTATAAACTAATATACACCGTGTTCCACATTGTGGCCATGTGCTCAACTTTTACCAACCCTCTCCTGTATGGGTGGATGAATAAAAACTACAGGAATGGCTTCCTCATGGTCTTCCGGTGCGAAGATAAGCCGGATACTTTCCACCCGGAAGGCTCGTTCAGGACTCGCTCCATAAGGACGACGACTCTGAACGGCCGCAATGGCGGACACCCTCCCACAGCTGTATGAGAGTTGCACATTTCAAAACATCTGTAGAATACGAACATATTACACGCACCTCTGCTTTGTGGTGCTTGTCATTCAAACGTAGCCTTTTAACTTGAATGGTTTGATCTTGAGTATCTGTGTCACTGGAGAAGACCCCAAGCTTTGCATGCAAATCGCTTGATGTAAGGTTCTTCTTTCCTTTGCTAATGGTACGAGTAAAATAACAGTTGTCAAACCTATTAAGAAATATGTTTAAGATGCTTACTTAGGTGTTATTTCACTTGGTACAATGTATAATGTGTTCTCTTGTAAATGCAGAGCTCTCGTTGGTTTTGTAACGTCCAATTTATGACACAGTCTGAAGGGAAGACTGCGATTATTGTGACAGTGAGCGTTTCATTTTTCACACCTGCTTTTCCTGTTTGGTGGCTGTTCAGAAATATCTGGATGGTTTTCAGCTAATGAATCCAACTGCTGCATTTTGGATTAATTACAGTGTTCTAGCAGAGTAGCATTCAACCCCAGTCCACGGAATCTAAAGAAGGTGATCGATACATTACTGTCCACACAGGAAGTTAAATGTGCTCACCTGGCAACCAGCTGTTCCTGATTGGACAAAGCAGCAGGGCCCTGTTTCCAGAGGAATGGGACTCCGTGGAGCGAGAGCAGAAAACTTATTGATGTCTTTAGCACAAAATGCAGCCGTCTGCTTTGAGGATTTCTTTAAAAAAAACAACAACAAAAAAACCCAAAAAAACCCAACAACAACAACAAAAAAGAAGCTTTTGGAAGAAGGCAGAGCGTGTGATTCTAGATGTGCTGATAAAGTGCCCTTTGCTGACTGTTTAATGAACAGAGGAGCAGTAATCAACTGCAGCACCTCTTGGCACACATAATTAGCCCCCATTACACATGCAAATCCTGGACCTGATCTGACTATGGGGAGAAACTATGTTTTGTTCATGTCCTTGTCAAATAAAGAGATCCAGGCTTCGGATAAATATAAGTAAGTAAAGTAAATGGCTGTTAGATTATTTTGGGTGCATAGTATGAAAATGTATTGAACACTGTGCATGGACTCCTCATACTTATGCTAAACCTGATAGTTGAACTATCCACTTGAACAGTAACAAATATTGATAGGAGCAAATCAGTGTTTATCAGCCATTCATCTAAACCTTTAGGTTAGTTCAAAAACCAAATAAGTGGGTCAAGTCAATCCAATAAAGCATTTTGTATCTGGCCTACGCATTGTGATTCATTTTACAAGCAGAGAAAATACCCATTGCTCTTGCATTACTGGCTCTTGACACCCACATTGCTGTTTTATTTCCCTTGTTTGGCCTATATCCCTTTTTAGTCCTGTAAATTATTATGAAAGCTGTGAGTGTTATCAGGACAACCGGCAGAGCAGCACTGAGCTTGTATCCATTACATCAGACCCGCTAAGCATTACAGTGGATGTGTGGATACTTTTTTTTAATTGGAAAACATTATTTGGTATTCTGGGCTGCACATTGTGTGCAGGGAGCCTTAAAGATGCCAGTTGTAGTCGTTGAGACTTGACAGCGTTACACTGAATTACCCCCCCCCTCACCCACACAGAAACACACACACACACACACACACGGACACTTTATTCGAGGCTACGTGGCGACTTGCACGGTCACCTGCTTCCCTCTAGTGTTCCAGGCAGGAGTTGCACAAGCCCCACCTAACCGGAAACACCGTCGGTGTTTGACCTTCGTCTTGCTCCCGTTACGTTTGACATGACTTACGGGCACTGTTCACGGTGATATTCTTCCCGATAGGACTGCAAAATGCAAATGTTTATCTCATAAATGGTGTCGCTGTGCAGGTAACTACCCTTTCATCTGAGCTGACCTTAAAAAAAATTTGCTTATTGAATTTGGGTTGTAGAAATTTCTCGGCCACGCTGTGCCATTCATTCATGTGGCTCTCCTCATGCTAGGCTATGCTAAAGAGGAAGCTAAAGAGTGCGGACGTGATAAACAGGGCAGCAATGTTTTCTCTCGTGTTAGCATCTCATTGTTGAAATATTTAACAGCCTGTGGTCGTAATGAGACCTACATTGTTTGCTGTCAGTCATACGACGACACCCGGTCCAGGTGTTGTCAGGTAAAAAGGGTTTATACCTGTGGTTGTACCGTTACTAGCTGGAAATGGCAATGGTTTGGATTTATTTCAGAACATAAAAACACCCAAGTCTCATTTTTCACCCACTGTAAGTATAATGTGTTTTTCTTTGTTAGTTGGCTTGCTTGTTGACACCTTAGAGGCTTTTCATCGATTGCTGCTGAGATGTTTTTGCCACGTTATTGACTCCACTGCTCACTGCTTCGGCCTGATCTGTCATCTGAAATCTATCTGAGCAAAATTGCAAACTATCACGTTCTGTTTGTTCTGTGTCTTTACAGGGTAAACCAAGGGAACAATGGTGAAATATTTATGCTGTGCAGGTCTGCTAAAAAGCACCTGGGACCAAGTTTGTGTTGCTTTCTGGCAGCGATATCCCAACCCTTACAGGTAAGGGAGTAGAACTGCATTGGATGGATCATTTAAATTGCATTTTATTCATATAGCACTGTTTCATAACAAGTCACCTCAAGGTGCTTTATATTGCAAAGAAAATACCCTACAATTTTAGAGAAAAAATCCTGATCCCTATTTTGCAAGCACTAGGTGACTGCGGGGAGGAAGAACTCCCTTGTAACAGGAAGAAACTTCTGGCAGAAACAGACTCTGAGATTTGCAGCCGTTTATCTGCCGCAGCTAGTTTGGGGGTCGGGGGGGAGTAGACAGAGAAACGAGGAGAAAACACAAACAATTTGTGTAATTATAGTTTTGTCAACTTAATGAATACACTTTAGTTCATTAAGGGGCAACTTTAAGAGAGTCGCACTAGGTTTTACGAACACAGTGCTTAGAGAGGTCATGTGACTTACGGTCATGTAAACATACTATTCTCTATAAGCATATTCACCACTGCTTCCTGGTGTCTGTTCCATTGATGTTAGTTTTAGTTTTCATTGGAAGTCTAGTTATTTTTGTTATGATGATTATCGGGGGCCAAGCAACGTAATTAACAAAGGCTGGTTTTACAGGCAACACGGTGGCAGATCTTAACGCCTCTTCCTCACTATTTTCACAACTTGTTTTCTAACAACTGAAGGGTCTCGCTGCTTGGCCCCCTCATTGCTGCTTCCAGCCATATTTAGTGTTATTACGTTAATGATATATTTTTTTTTCCACATTTTGTTTTAGTTTTAGATTACTAGAACAACTTGGGTTTAGATTCCATCTGAGCATTCACATAATGGAGGAAAGTAATATTCCTGAAGTGTACTTTGTTATGCTTTCTTTCTTTCTTTTTTTTGCTGCTCATACAGACGGTTCAGGTGTTCAGTTCATAGTAATATAATAATTAAATGCAGGTTAAGAAAAATGTGTAAAATCAAATGAAATCGTTTTTTTTCACTGTTTTCTGCCATTTTTTTACCAACCAAATTACCAGTTAATGAAGAATGTAGATGTCTCTGTAAACAAGTGTGATTGTTACTTGTAGTTTTGACTGAAAAATCAGTTTGTCTGTTTGACTGTAGCTTAATGGTTCTTAACCAGCCAAAACACAAAGTCCTGTCTGTCAAATATCAGTATTTGTCCTTGTTTTATAGAAGTGTAAAGAGAGCTTTTTCAGGACCATAATTCCTAGGTGCAGCCATGCACAGAGGTTTCATATCCGCTTGATCCATCGCCACTTCTTCTTTTCACAGTAACCATGTCTTGACTGAGGATATCATTTTCCGAGAGGTTACCCCAACCAACTGCCTCATTTCCAGACGTCTTTTGACCAAAACTAGCCGTGCCCCTCGCTGGATGGAGCGCTACCTTCCAAAGCACATGGCCAGCTCAGCGTACATCATTGAGGACTCCATTGTGGACCCTCAAAAAAGGACCATGACCACACTAACATGGAACATCAGCCATGCTCGCCTAATGGTACATTAATGTTTGCGTCCATAAGCGTTCATCATTAGTGCACAGAGTAGTAACTTTGACTCACGTTGCGCTTGTTTTTTCTTGCTGGCAGTCCGTGGAAGAGCGGTGTCACTACAGAATTAATCCTGAGAATGGCAGCTGGACTGAGATTAAGAGAGAAGCTTGGATCTCTTCCAATGTCTACGGGCTCTCCAGAGCTATTCAGGTCAGTGGAGTAAAGTGGAGTGCTGCACTACATTACAGCTCGGGGAAAGCAGTCGTGGGTGACCGAGAGTAAGACTCACCCACCTAGCATTTATTCTGTATTTAGAAACATAATACAGTGTTAAGATGCAACAGCTGAGCAGTCCAAGCTGTCTGCCAGAACCTGAAGTAGTAAATGACCTATGACAGAGAGTCTCAGTGGTTGTTGACAAACTAACAGCAAATATGTGATGATGTGAGTTATATGTTGTTGAATTTTTGCTCCTGTCTTTTATAACTGTGTTTTTCACTTTCCAGGAATTTGGTCTCGCAAGGTTCAAGACCAGTGTGACTAAGACCATGAAAGGCTTTGAGTATGTGCTTGCCAAAATGCAAGGTAAATTATTCATATATTTACTCTCATTTAATTCCTGTTTAATTTTGACTGGTGTCAAAAAGTGTTCTGGGGGAGTTCTATGTTGTTCAAAAGAAAACTTAAGAGAACACTTGATCATCACAGTATAAAACGTGAGAGTGAGGGCCCAGCGTCCTTCATCAGGACCTGTGCTCATAAACCAACACCATGCTACTCGCTTAGCATTCGCCAGAGAACACCAGAACTGGCACGGGCGACACTGGATGGACACTTCACAGATGATGTTGCAGGCAACATGATACTTGCCAGAGCATCTCCAGACTCTTTCATGCCTGTCACATGTGCTCTGTGTGAACCTGTTGTCATCTGTAAAGAGAATGGGCGCTGTTGGTGGACGCAGTCGGGCAAATGCCAACTGAGCTGCGTGACACTGGGACTTCCTGCTGTTCTCGTGAAGTCCGTTTCTGACGGTTTGGTTAGAAGCATTAACATGAGTAGGTCAGTCTGTAGGGCAATGGCAGTACTCCACCTGTTCTTCCTCACACAGAGGAGCAGATGCCACTCCTGCTGCTGGGTTGATGCCCCTCTAGGGCCCTGTGTAGCTCTCCTTGTACAATGGCCCATTTCCTAGTATCTCATTTACACACTTGAGACTGTGCTGGGAGACACGGCAACCTCTCTTGCAACGCAATGTGTGGATGTGCCATCCTGGAGGAGTTGAACTACCTGTTCAGCCTGAATGGACTGCAGCTACCCTCTCATGCTGCCAGTAGTGACAGGGACACTAACAAAAAGCAAAACTAAAGATAAGTCAGGAGGGATAAGATGTGCCTGTGGAAACCACCTGCAGAACCATTCTCTTTTTGGAGGTTGCCTTGTTGTTGCACCTGTTGTCACTTCAAAGCAGCTGAAATGGATTCAGAATGTTTTATGTTTCCTAACTAGACAGATTGATATCCCTTAAGATTAACTAACTTTGTGTTATACTGTGACGATCATGTTCCTTTAATTCTTTTAAAGCAGTGTATAATAGTTAGCACATGGAGCTGTATTCATTTCTGAAATAAAGGTGAATGGTGCTTTTTTAATGCTGCTGGGAAACTGACTATACTGACAATTCTAAGTGTCAGCTCCTTAGACACGAAAACAGATGAAGCCAGTGAAGATCAGTGTTTTGTTCCTGTGTAGGTGAAACTCCTTCGAGAACCTTAGCAGAGACTGCCACGGAGAAGGCAAGAGAGACGGCGCTGGCTGCTAAAGAGAAAGCCAAAGACCTCGCCTCACATGCCCAGAAGAAACAGTATGTGTAACAAGCTACACGAATAACTCATTCTGCAGCAGAACTCAAGAATCCCAGTCATGGGTAGACACCTCTGTGAGGACACATCCAACTGGAATGGTGGGCGGACCATAAAAGACCTGAGCAGGGTTAAATAGCCTGTTCCTGTATCCCTCTTCATGCCGCACTAGATATATTCTCGAGCATATTGACACCGCATCACCTCGGTATTTACCAGAGATACAGATCTTAGACAGGAATGGTTGGTTATTGCGGTCTGTGCCATAAAATGATTGTGAAGCTGTTGTTCGCCCTTTACTCCACCCTTGTGCCCATCAAGTTGTTTTTTTTACTGCTCCTTTAAGTATGCCGTTTCTCAAACAACTCGCGTAGTGTACAGATTCTTGTCCAGTAGCTAAGAGCACTTCAAATTTGTGATTAAGGAATTCTTATTTTTGTTTCAGGTGTTTGTTTTTTTGTTTGTTTGTTTTTTTAAATCTTGCATACAATCCTGCTGTTTGTTGCTTCATTTCACTTTACGCTTGAATCACACTATTGAGGCTGATCATGTCATTGCTTCAAGTGAAGGTGTTGTTATGGCTCAAGAAGAAATGATATCTGAAAACTTGAATTGTGATTGTGCATAAAAAGGCACAGAGGCTACCTTGAATTGTACATTCAGCTTAGGTCTTGTGATAAAAACCCATGCAAAAATGTATTCTTCCTTTATCAGTTTGTCAATAAATTGACATTTCCTTTCTAGTCACAATGTTGTCTGTCAAGTGTATGGCTGTGTACTAGCCCTGGTTGATTTCAGCTTTTTAGTTAGGGTTGAAAAAGCAAGGGACACTAAAAAAAAAATCTTTTTTTGTTAATTCCCATATAATTTTCCCTCTAAATGACTTAAATAACAAAGAACAGCGCATAAATAGAGAAAATATTTATTCATTTTTTTAAAAAAGCTTACATCAGTACAAAAATGCTACATAATATTACTGGGTGGAGAGACAGATAAAGTAATAAGGCCTCTTGCATATACAAAAGTGAACAGCGGGGGGAAAAAAGCACCTTAATTTATTAAATACTAGGGGTCGACCAGTTATCAGATTGGCTCTGATGCAGCTACCTCTGTGAGTGTGTTTGAACACAGCTCACAAATCACAGCCTGTCAACACTGACTGGTACAGAGCAGTGCAGTTGCAGGCTTGGAGCAGGTCCAAAGACCTGCTGCAGAGCAGAGCTGTGTTTCCATGTTAAAGCAGCAGATGTTGCAGAAGTTGCAATAAACATTGCAGTCCTATAATGTGTTTCTATGACTACAAGCATAGTTATTTTCCCAGTTACACTGAAAAAGGAACAATTCACATTTTTTGTGTTACAATTTACTATAACAAATTCATAGTTTAAGTAGCCGCAGCATGCATAGAGTTATTTCAATAAAGTGTTATGTTTATCTAAATTTTAAAATATCTGTTATTGGTGTCCTGATAGTATCAACTGAAAAGAAATCAAAAAAATTTAAAGGTCGACCCCCTCTTAAATGCACAGAAATTAGTATGAAAATACTTGTAATACAGCATCAACTACATAATCATTACAAGTATAAATAGCCTGCCTGACTGGTGAATTTGTTGTATGCATAATTAACAATTTAATTGATAAATGCACAAGTGAAGATAAGAAACACTTGTAGGAGACCTTAACTGCCATTAGGCCTCCGTAAGCAGCTCCTAAGTGCTCCTCTCACAGTTTTAAGTTCTGACTGAATTGTGTACAAATTCATATTTGGCAATGTTACTGAATTTCCTGATATCAACGTGCAAATATGACCTGCTTCTGTTTGCTGTTTTCAGATCGTTTCGAGACAAAACAAGTGCAACATTTGGACATGTGCAATAGAATAAAAGGAGCAAAGTATATGACTGCACTTAGATATACAATAGGACAAAAACACAACAAAAAAACAGCACAGATTAATGTTTAAGTGCATGCTAAACATAGCATACTGAAATATAAGCTTAGTGCTAAGTAAAAGCTGAATAGCATACTAAACCAGATCTGATTTAAGGCAGAATTCAGTACAGACATTCTGTAGTAAAGAATAAGTTAAAAGTTGAGAATAAAAGCCCTTATTCTGATTTTTAAAAGCCCTTAAAAAAGAATGAATAGAGCCGCGTGAATCATTGGAAGTTTGACACCTCATGGCTTTAGGGAGAAAATCCTATTAATGATTGATGCTAGAATATACTGTATAGTGACAACGCAGCCCAGCGAATTTAACTGCTATTCAGTGCAAATGGACACCTCTCACTCATAACCAATGATCAGCTGTCGTCTGACACAAGCTGACAAGAGAATGCCAAAAAATGTGTTGTACAGTAACTTCTTCATCCATACTCCCCCCGTCCTTTGTTTTTGGAATGTTTTCCTCCGCTTCCTGTCCACTCGGTGACATTAAACTAGTTACCGCACGCTTGCTGCCGTCATAGCCAGGCCTTTTCCAGGCTGGAGTAACAGTGGTCTGCACCGGTGTGCGTAATGCTCAGTCCATCAGAGTCCACAAACACGATGCTCTCCACATCAACCTCCACGTCCTCTGCAACGAACCCGACCACAGATCAAATCCATCAGCAGAGGACATATGACAAAATTCAATTGTCACAGTAAACTTGAACTTGCCTCTAAAGACACTTCCAGCTCCTATTAAGACTGGAATAGTTTGAAAGTGAGAGAAAAAGATCCGTGAGACTTACCTCTGTCGGAATCTGACCTCTCGGAGGACATGGTTGACCCCTGGCTGTCGTTCCTCATCCTCTCCGTTCCCCTCTGCAGCTGCTCCAGCCGAACCCGCAGCTCTCGCTGCTCCCAGCGCAGGCGGTCCTTCAGCTGCACTGCGCGCTCATCCTGCTCCTGCAGCTTCTGAAAGGGAAAAAGGTGAGCAGCACAACAATGAAGAAATCATAAGTACTACTGAGAAAAGCGAAAAATTACAGGACTAAACTCACTGTAACATGCACAAAATGCCCTGAGAAACGCATCACATTTTAAATATGGCTGGAATGACAAGTAAATTGAATTTGAGTCTCATAAAAGTCAGATTTAATGGCAATTTGTAAGCATTTTGATATCTAATACCTTTATGTGAAGCTGGGCTCGTCTCAGCAGGTTCAGAGTGGTGTTCCTCATCGAGTCTGAGGACAGCGGGACCTGCTTCTTGAGCTGCTCCAGGCAGTGCCTCAGCTGAGCCCGTCTACAAAGCACAATAAGAAAGAAGTGAAGCTGCTAATCCACACTTCCCTCACTTTTTGTCTTGATCCGATACCTATGGACTTTAATCGAAGAGTTGAAAAGAAAAATCCATTACCTGTTTTTTTCCAGCTCATTGTGAACTGACCTGCAAGCAAAAAGCAACACAAAACTCGGTCAGTGTTGAAAACATTCAGGACAATTCATTCTGCTCAGCAATGAGGTATGCAGGTTTAAAAGGGTGCTTTATCAAAACTGAAACTCAGACTATGAGCCACACCCTGTTGTCAGTTATTTGTTACATAATGGATTCACCTATTGCCACCAGCAGATATCTTCTTGCTCTTCTGCTTGCTCCTCCTGTCAGACTGAGTTGGACTGAGAGGCCGGACTGAAGCATATCCATGTTCTGCCTCTGAGCAGAGAGACACATCCCAGCTGTGTTACACAACAAGTCACCGGCTAAATCACAGCGCACAATAAAGGCGTCCTATTTAACAGGTGCGAATGCTGGTGCTACAAATAAACCTTTATTACGAGGTGCTTAAACTGTGATATAGCATCAGCGCTGTACGGAAAGAAAAAAGAAGAGGCTGAGGGCAGCCTACGCGCTGTCATCAGCTGGACGTTTTTCGCTTTTGGCGCCATCATCCAGTATCTATCCGCTTGTCCAACCAGCCTTACGATTAAAAAAATAAAGAGTCCCCATAGTGCCTGCAGCTCGTAATCAATACACGAATCTTGCAGTGTAAGGTTTTGCTCAGCCTTCCTTTCATTCATCCTTAGTGAGCGCTCAGCACCGCCCGGATTCATTTTCAAACTGGTCCAGATTGGCGCCTTCGAGTACAAAGATGCGACCGATATGTAGGTCAGAGTCAAATGGCAAACACCGCCCCAAAATAACCTTCCAGCCCGAATCCCGAGGAAATCTTAAACAGCTGCTTAGTATGATGTTTCTACAGTATGTGTAGGTGCGCACTTACTGCCGCATTATTGTGCATTTATTGTTGTTTTAACAATAACCACCCAACTCCCCTCTAGGCTGACAGTTGACATAAAACACTTACCTCGTTCTCTTCTCTCCAGAAACTCGGCAGCCCGAAGAAGCACCTGGATGTTGCAAACTTGTCCTTCCATTATTATTTCTGCTCAAATGAAACGGCCGCAGTTAAACAACCTACTCTGCTACAAGCGTCGGGAGCCCGAAGTATATGAAGCTGTGTCTGAGCTACGTCCTCAATCCACACAACTGGCGCTGCATTCAGGAGCTCCACGCAGACTCGGAAATTTCACATCACATGACATGCCTCATATCATCAATAACCAATATCCCGCATTAAAAGAAAACAAAGAAGAAAAAGTTGAATTTCAGTAAAATAATGCTCAGCACGATAGCATCAGCAGTTTTTGTCCTGTTCATTCAAGTTATTTCTTATATTTCTCTATGTCATTCGAGCCCCACCTGCAGCGGCAATAAGTCTCAGCAACGGCGGTTTTATTTTAATTAAATAAATACATACATTGTTGTAAATTTGAAGGTCTACACTGGGAAATTCTGAGTATTTTTTCGCTAGAACACGCCCCTACAATTTCATCAAGTCTCTAATACGACAGTATAATATTTATGCAAATTGCTATGCTAGGCAAACGATAAACAAGAAATAGTACTATAAATTTACCGCACTCTGTTTTATATAAACACAATATAACATCAACATCTGTGTTTCTATTGTCAGATCTTCAATGAAAATATTTCAGAAAGCATTAAAAGCACCACAAAATGATTCGTATATTTCAGTTTCACCGTCTCCCTCAGCGACCAAAAAAACAGCTCAAACATTTTAATTCTATAACAAAATATTTTATGATAGAAAAGACAGGCAATATGAATAAACAATAAGCCGCGTATGAGCCTCGTACAGATACAATCTGCTCAGTAAATTACAGGATTTACCGATGAAAAGTGGGAGGGGGAGTTTGCCCTTACTAAACATGGCGACGCCTGGCTTCACCGCAAGAATATGCTTGCAAGACGCATACGCCGTACGGGAGTGAAGCCTCTTTGCCAGCAGTATGTTTAACCTTTGAACTCCTGAGTGTGCCAGTCCTCCGCCATATTGACTGTTGTCTTGACTGGAGGAGATAGAGAACATTTTGAGGTCCGAGAAGAAACGAAAGTGTGCTCTTAAAATAACCGAAACTGGTGCAAACTTGGCCAAAGCGTACTGTAAACAACGTCGTAATGGCAAGGAAGAAAAGCAAACAGCAAGGGGTCGCCCAGAAGGAGCTTGTGCCTGGACAGCAGAGCGCACCGAAGAGCCCAGTCTCTCCCGGCGATGCAGCTGGCGGTGGCGGCGGAGATGCTGGGCTGGATAGGCTGCCCACTACCAAGGCGAATCAGGTAGCTAGCTGCGAGCCAACCGCTGCCTTTAAAATAGGCTAGCTAGCCTATTTAGCCCCACTCGGCTAATCCAAGCATCCTCCATTGTGCTTTTATTTTATCAGGCAGATCCTGCAGACGTGCAATTATGTGCATCCGCTTGTTGGTGGGAAGCTATTTTAGTTGTAATTTAGCAGCGATGGATGTATATCTTTATGTCGTTTGATGTGTAATTAAATAAATATTAAGCTTAACTTACCGAGCAGAATAGTTCCCACCGGGCGCGTTTTTAGGCACTGTGATCAGCGTTGCAACCAGTCCTTACACCGGACAGGTGACATTGTACCTCGGGTAGGTCGTCCCATTTCCACCGCTTACAAGTCTTCATCCGCCCAGCTAACGTTAGCCAAGCTATCATCTTCAGCTAGCGTGCTGCAAACGTGCTTGCTCCCTGCACTTGATCCCATCCACAAGACCCACTCAGCCAGCACACGCTAACCAGCTACGAGCTAATCAGCCCGTTAATTAGCTAAAACTTAAAAAAAAAGAGAGAGAAAAAAACATAACGGGTTAATAATTAGGGGAGCAAACTGTCAGACTGATTCGTATTAGTTTTTTGTCGTACCAGACTCAAGTATCAGACTGTAACAGGAGCTAATGTCAAAAAGTTTCAGTGTAAGCTGTTAAGTTATGGGCTAATGATTCTTAGCTGGATCGGAGCTGTCTGTAATGTTAAGGGTAACCGCTTAAAAAAGAATGAAGAAGAAGATGGTGCGCTGCATGCTGGACCACTGTTTTCTTAACAGCCAGCTGCTGTTACATGTGTTTTCAGCCTTGCACCTGCCTCATGACTGCTGCTGCTCGGACCTGTTAATTACATTTTTATACTACATGCATAAAGTGCTCGCCTTCACGGATCGATCACATCTATCCACACCAGCTTTTTAGTACTTTACGAAAAAATAGTGGTGTTTATTTATTTATTTAGGTATCAGACTGTATGTAATGTAGCCAGGTGTAACTCCAAACTGGTAACCCACCACATACACATAATGATAAGCAGGTGTTTGATGTGCCCTGGAAGTTGATTGATGACCTCTGACTTATTTTACTAATCTAGTATTCTAGATGTTTGTACATTTTGGGAGAGGGATAACTCTCCAGTTGATCTTCCTTTGATTTTTCCTCTCCTCCTGAGAAGTTTTCCTCAGCTGAATGAAAGCTTAAGGATTGTGAGTGTAAGAGTATTGAATGAAACGTCCCCCTGTTCCCCCTAGTGTTAGTTAACTAATCAAGTTATGTGCCTCAGATCAAAGGCTGAAAGCCAAACTGTGATTATGCATGTAACTTAAGATTTAGGGATCTGCAGGAAAGATTCAAAGCACAGTTACAATCAGCTCAAAATAAACTAGTTAACTATCCACACCAGCAAACTCAATGACTTTTGTAGATGAAAATGGTTAAATGTCCAGTGAGGGTGGATTACTTATCTTTAACCCTCATGTGTAATATTCACAACAAAACTGCTCCATCACACTTTTCTGATTTTAGTGCTCCTTATTCTGGCATTTTTAGTATGCACTTTATTGTTGTCTTCATATTTAGACTGTGATATTCATGGTCTGTGATACATATTGAAATGAAATCAATCAATGAGTCTTATATATGGAACCATTTATGCTCTCTTTTTCTGCATAGCCCATGCACACTTGTTGCCTCCTGTGCCATCGTGAATTTAAGGACTGGGGAGCGAGTTCTGTGAATGGGCTTCCTGGGGGCCATGGAACGAAGCTGGCCAATGCCGTGCCTGCGCTCTCCCAGGCTTTATTGCGGGAGGCGCCAGGTCGTAAGCTCGCTGATGCTGTGCCCTCACTGTCTCAGTCCCTGCTGGGAGAGGTGCCTCTGTGGATCTGTCAGAGCTGCTGCAAGAGTGTGGAAGAGGAGGAGAGGCGGAGCACACAGGAGCAGCCAACACCGGTAAATAAAAGGGGACTGATTTAGGTCACATGTCTGAATCCTTTTCACAGCTTCTGTTTACTACTCTTTAGTAAACTATGTGCCCTTATCCTTCTTAGTTTATCTCATCATTAGTCATCATTTATAGCACTGGATTTGCATGCCCCTACTTGAAAAATAAGTCTGTCTCTCCATGAATGTCACCTTTGGTGTTAGGGCTGTTAAAATTGTCCAAACATCAGTTATTTGTTCAAAAGTCCCACACAGGTTAGAACTATTTGAATATTACATCATGTCCACAAGAGGGCAAACCAATATCATGAATGATAATTACTTGTATAGGCACTTTTTTCAACATAGACAGTTGTTTTCAAACTTCTGCATACCTAACCCTGACAAAATAAGCAAATAAATGTATTAGCTTAAGTTATACAGAATGGACGTTTGAAGCTCTAAGAGAGCTCTGCTTTGAAGAACGTGGAATAACAGTTATCTTTTTCTCAGAATAAAAGATAATTTCCCGTTTTGTGCTGCATGAAGCACAGCTAAAGTTCTGCAATCTTGGTCTTCTACTGACCAGAATACTTGGCACTGAATTTGGTTGTGAACTCTCTGCTGCCATTACCACACACTGTTGTTGAATTATTCCCCAACAAAACTGACCTCATGCAGGTTTCAGCATCTGGGAGGTTTGTATTTGTAAGACATTTATTTTTTTAGACAAAAACTACCTCCTTTAAGCTAGCTAACCTTGCTAGCTTAAAGGAGGTAGCCGGAAGGTCTACTGTTACTGTTAACAGTTTTTAGACTTATAAAAGAGCTGGCAGAACTGAACAAGTTTTAACAAGTAAAAAATAACAAGAAATTTTTATGACTTGAGACCATTTAGCTGAAATCCTTCCACTTATATTTCCTCTTTACGTAGGGTAAACCAATCATTTCTATGTTTACTTGCACCTGCAGCAGTGTCTTTAAAGTGTAAAAGCATGCACCTACACCACATAGCTGTTCCAGTTTTGTCAAGCGGTATGCTGTATTGCAGGTGGATTGTGGTTCATTAACCCTGCAGCAGCAGTAGATCTAACAACTTTTCTGCTGGAATCCCAGCTTTGCATTCTGTGCAGTTCAGGAGACAGACACCAAGAGTGCACCATTTTTTCCCCCACAATCGTATATTAATTTTTTCCCCCTCTTTTAAATGCACATTCATATTTTGAATTTTCATTCACATCCATATTGGATATACAGTTGTGGTCAGAAGTTGACATGCACTCATCGTGGGCCTCAAAATCATAGTAATTTGGGGCTTTTAATGATTTCTTTGACCTGTTCTTTTTCCAGGGTGAAATTTGGTACAAAAACTAGAATTGGGTGCACAATTTTGAGTTCATTTTGGATTTTCTCTAATCCACACACTGTATACATACAGGCTCAAATATATTCATATACTCACTTAAATCTTTTAATAAGTAGTGCTGAGGGGTTTACAATGTCTTTTTAACTTGACAAGGTCAAGTCCTATTAATTTCTTGTTAGTGATCATGATTGTCTACAACTGGTAGTTTTTTCTTGCCGGCATTAAAAGGATTTGTTTGACAGCACTCAACAATAGGAAAATCCAAGGAACTCACTAAAGATCTAAGAAGAAGAATTGCAGATTTACACAAGTTAGGGAGGTCTATTGGAGCCATTTCTAAACAGTTGCAGATTCTAAGATCATCGGTTCAAACAATTGTATGTAAATGCAATGATTTTTAAAAAAAAATTATTATTATGTTTTGGGGCATTTTATTGCCTTTACTTGATAGAAGAGCATTGAAGATAGACAGGAAAGTGGAAAGAACAGAAAGAGAAGACACAGCAAAAGGCTGGACTCAAACCTCCAGCCATGTGGCATATGGTTGCCTGCTCACCCACCTAATTAAACTGGCGCCCTACTTAAATGCAAGTTATTCAAATATGTCACCACTTTGCCAAGGTCCGGAAGGCGACCCAAACTGTCACCCTCAAATGAGAGGAAGTTGGTTAGGATGTTCAGGAGCAACCCAAGAACCACCAAGACTCAAGCCTGCTATGAACTGGAAACTGCTGAAACACCACTGCCACTGTCCATATGGGCTAACAGAGTGTTGACCAAGAAAGAATGGCATTTGATAAAGCCAAATGCCTTCTGGAGAAAAGTTTTATGGTCACAATGACAAGAGGTATGTTTGGATGATTTAAATCTTAGAATACTGTACCAGCTGTCAAGCATAGTGGTGGTAGCATCATGCTCTGCAGCTGTTTTGCTGCCAGTGTTTCTGTTACGTCTCACAAAGCCGATGGAATAATGGAGGAGAACGAATTCCAAATTCTTCAACTTCACCTCAGATCAACAGCTAAACAGTTGAAACTTGGAGAGAACCGGATGTTCTGTCAGGACAAAGATTCCAAACACAAATCAAAACTGGTTTTGGAATAGATAAAGCAGGCAGGCTAAAATTAAGCTTCTGGAAGGGTGTTCCCAAAGCCCCGACCTCAACCCGACTGAAAACTTGTGGACTACACATAAAGCCAGGCCCATGCCAGAAAAATAACCAATTTAAATGAGTGCTACTTATGTCAAGAAGCGTGGTCACATATCCAGCCAGAATTATGCCAGATGTTTGTTGATGGCTAACAAAAGCATCTTGCTGAGGTGCAACTTGCTAAGGGACATTTAACCACATATTAGTGGGGGTGCATGTATATATTTGAGCCTGTATGTATAAAATTTGACTCTGTGTGGATTAGAAAAAAGTTCAAACTTGTACCGAATTCTTTTTTTTAAAAGTCATTAAAGATGTAATCTGTATAATCAGTCCATCCTGGAAAAAGAAATTTTCAAAGAAATAATGAAAGGCCCAAAATTACCATGATATTCATGCCCATAATGAGTGTTTGTAAACCTTTGACCAAATTATATATAGGGCACTTTGAGAGCACAGCCTCCACCAAGGCCAGTACTTCCTCTGACAAGGTTTTGCTTAATCTGACAGACAGCTGGAAAAATACCTGCAGTCTTTTCTGTAGTCTTTGCTGCATAAGTAAGACTTTTAAGCTTTTTTGTAAATGGTTTATATAAATTTACATCATCACGTTTCAACAGGACTGCTGAGTTCATGATGTTTTGTTGACTTGTGGATTAAATGTTAAAAATTTCCAAATCAGAACAATTCAATTTTATTTTTTTATATAGCACCTAATTATAGCAACAGTTCCCTCAAGGTGCTTTATATTGTAAGGTAAAGACTATACAATAAGAGAAAACCCCAACAATCAGATGAAGCACTTGGCGATAGTGGGAAGGAAAAACTGCCTTTTAACAGGAAGCAACCTGCAGCAGAACCAGGCTCAGGGAGAGGCAGCCATCTGCTGTGATCAGTTTGCGTTGAGGGGAGGGAGACAGGACAAAAGACATGCTGTGGAAGAGAGCCAGAGATTAAAACTGCAGCACAGTTGTGAATAGTGACCTTGTAGTGACGTAACACATATGTGTTTTTTTTTTTCATTCAAATTAGAAAGAATAATGTTTTCAATGCTCATCGGCCAGTTAGATGCAGCTGCTATCAAACTGCAAGGCTGTATTGGTTCAATTATTAACATTGGGGTGTTTTTTGTTTTTTTTTTGTTTTCTTTTAAATTTAGGTACCGTTGTCACACTCTTCCTCCTGTAAGTCCCAGAGCTGTGGGAATGGCTACCCAGAGCAAAATACTGTGGACTGGGACCCGAGTTCTTTCCTGTCGGCTCACAAACTGTCTGGTCTCTGGAACTCTGCCCACACCAACGGAGGGGAACATTGCAACCACAGCACTTCTTCACACTCACAACAAGGTCTGTCGTCACAGATTAATAGAAAAGCGTGCAATGACTACCCATAAATGCTGAAAGCATCACTAACCTCAATATCAGATTGTGTTGCTTCAGTTTTGGCAAATGGACACAATTTTAGTTCCATTCAGTGCCCTGGCTGACTTGTGAGTTTAATTACTTAGCAGTACTGTATGTGACGTTCATTTTAGGCCACTAAATGGCTCTATTTCAGAATCATCATAGAAGAACTCAGATGCATCATGTAAAATATTACATTGCTTAAAGCTCAGAATTATGGGAGGTGTAATAATGTTTTAATATTTAAACAATGTCAAGACTGAAATTATATATTAAAAAACACAGTTATCTATGAAGGTCGCCATTTATAGAATGTCAATAAGGAAATCATGGAGACTATTCTTTTTTTTTTCTTTTTTTTTTACAAACAGAACAAAACAAATATACCACAGAAATATATAAGTATGTGTTAGTGTAACAGCTGAGAGGAAATATGTATGGACTGAAAACAAGGTTATATAGCTCTATGTCTCAGCAGCAGACAAGATTGAGACTGGGATTAACAACAGCTGAAACAAATGAATACAAAATTATAACTGAGTTAGTAAAAAGAGCAGTTGGAAGATGCACTTCAGTGGTAGATGTGTCGGTTATTGAGGTCACATGTCAGAGGAATGGATAATCTTAGGGATTTCAGCCACTATGTTATCATATATACAAAGTATATAGTTGACTTTTTAATGAATTAAGTGTAATCTTACTCCTTATTCCTTTGGATAGTAATCTTATGTTTGCAAGTTGTGCTGTAACCTGAGTAAATGGTAAATATCACTGTCAGTAGAAAAGCAAAAGCAACCGTCCATTTAAATTTTTCGAGTTAGGCTGGCAAAACGCCAATTCGGTTATTCTGTTTCATCGTATTGATTACTCAGAAAGAAGCATTTATTCTGGACCTTGGACTTTCCAATCCAAACCTCAAGATTTAATCCTGGAACACATCTTCGCTGGTTAATGCATCATCACATATACATTATGATTCTTAGGCTGTTTTTTGTTCAGCAAAGCATGGCAGGCAGACCAGGCGGTTTTGCTCCCATAACATGTTTTTCTTTACTTAAAAAGTGGAAAGAAAACATCCATAACACCACATATTACTTCATTTCATTACCGCTTATACACACACACACATACAACTTGCCAGTGTTATTTGCAGCTTTCTTTATAGAAATCCCCTTTGTGCAAAACTTTGTGAATCAACAGAGTGAAGCAAGAATTATGAACAAGAATTTATTCAGCTTTTACATATTTATTCTGGAAATGTATGCGAATAATTTAGTTCTATAGTAACTCATTTATATGTTTTCACAGACAAACATTTGCAATTCCATAAAACCTAGAGGAGAAGGTACATGGTGGATTTGATTGGTTAAAATCTTCCCTCTCCTGCATTATTGTCTTGTGTTAATGAAAGTTTGAGAACCTATTGAATGGATTTATCTACCCACACAGAACAATTGTGTTAACGACACTGTGAACTGGGTGTATGATGCTCAGCAGTAACAAATATTTCATTCAGATCAGCTTAGTTTTATTTATTTGCATAATAAGGTCAAGCCTTTAGAATGTCATGGACAGAAACCCAACAGTTCCTCATTGAGCAAGTGCTTTGTGAAGTGTGACGTCACAGTAATGCACCAGCGACACTGAACAGTGAGTTCCCCCTTGCCCTGTATATACAGTGCCTTGCGAAAGTATTCGGCCCCCTTGAACTTTTCAACCTTTTGCCACATT
>JAMQGT020001061.1:0-12455 GCA_024447675.2 Pterophyllum scalare | reverse complement strand
TTTTTTTTTTTTTTTTTTTTTTTTTTTTTTTTTTTTTTTTTTTTTTTTTTTTTTTTTTTTTTTTTTTTTTTTTTTTTTTTTTTTTTTTTTTTTTTTTTTTTTTTTTTTTGAGACACCAGGGAATGTGATGATAATTTTGGCCCTTTCATGAATTTTCTGTTCTTTTTTTCAGGGAGGAATGATTGTACAGCATACATCTTTAATGGCTTTAAAAAAAGAACAAGAATTGGGTGCACAAGTTTGAATACGGGATAGCTCAAATATATGCATTTGCCCCATAATTTAGCAGATGCCCCTCAACTAGACAACTTTTGGCTTGTGCACCCATTTCTTGTTTGTTTAAGTCTGTACTATCACTTCATCCTAGAAAAATACAGTTCAAAATTACCATGACATTCATGTTCATGATGAGTAACAACAACAGTATCTGCCGCACTATTGGACATTTTACTCTCATTAAATGTAAGCACCAGTTCATCCTTATGCTTAATGTAAACTATTTTCTTCAAACTTACCAAATCTAAGTAAATTTACATTTTTTATTTCAGTGATTTCACATATTTTTATTTTTTGTTAATCATTATTAACTATAATAACCTTGTATAGCGCCAAACAACTACTTTATTTTACAAATAAATAAACTGAATGGAAAGTGCGTTGAAAAATATATGTACAAAGTAATTAAGTGAAGCCGTATATATGAGACAAACTGCTGTATTTTCAGGTTATTTTAGATTCAAGAACTTCTGCTGATGATTATCAGTTCTTGTCTGTTTTTGTCCATATTAGGTTAAAGCTCAAGCTGATATTTACTTGTTTAGTTTGTGTGCTCAAAAGTGCAAATAATCACATTCACAGTGTAAAATTATGACATCTGACCTTTCGATTACCTGAATAGTTGTAGATTAGTTTCGACTATTAAGCTATGTATCAAAACAATAACTCGCTTTTGCCGGCATTTGATTGGACAGATCCCAGTTTCAACGTGATGACGCTATCCTGCGTGTGCTACGCAACGAAACTGTTTTTCTTCAGTGAGAGGTCGTCGGCTCATTGTGTTTTGTCGTCGGCGAGAAAGGAGAGTGCAGGGAGAGGGACCATTCGAGTCTAGGGCTGTATTTTTTTTTATATTACATTAACAGTTTAGCATTATTGGCGCCGCATAATGACGGATAAAATGGATATGTCTCTAGACGACATTATCAAACAGAACAGGAAGAGAGGTGGAGGCCGGGGTGGAAGAGGTCGAGGCCGCGGAGGTGCAGGCGGCGGCGGCCGTGGAGGAGGAGGAGGCCCCGGACGTCTTGGAGTCAGCGGTGGAGGATTTGGAGGCCGAGGCGGCGGATCCGGCCCGATGAGGAACCGACAGACCCCGAAACGCGCTAGAGGCAGACCAACGCCTTACAGCAGGGTATGAGAAAGTTAAAGGAAAAGCCTTCGGCAAAGCTGAAAATGCCTGGGTTACGTCGTTCTGTAGCTAATCCCCTAGCCAGCTTGCTAGTCAAGCGAATAAAATGATCGCTAACCGCCGGGTTTTCCCCCATCGGAGGAGAGCTGTATAGTTTGCGGTTATGCAATAATGGAAGTTGTGTGCATATTGTGTCCCTTCTCCCACAACCCATGTGTGTTGCATCCTTTTGCAAGAGGAGGCCTTTTGGAATTGTTAACCGTGTCGGCTAACTAGCTAAAGTTGGATCGCGAAGGCCTCGGCGGCGCCATTTTGAATCAAGCACCTTAATTTAGAGCTAGTCGTCCATGGTCCATATCGGTGCTTTTCCACTCCGTGTGTGAGATTGATGGGGAGAGGAAACCACTTCGTCCCGCAGATGTTTTTTCCCCACTGCTTCCATGGGAGCATAGTTGGTTTTTTTTCTCTTTTTTTTTTTTTTGGCCATGTCCCAGCCCAGCGACCAGACGGCCTTTTGTTCGGGAGTGGCCGCCGCTTTTCTCAACAAGGTGGTGCCTTTTCAACCGGTGTGGCAGTTGCTTGTGGATGGATCAGTGGACTTCAACCACACCTTGATAGTTTTCATGTAAAGCAGATCATCACTCCTTAAGTGTGAATGAATATCTAAACAAAGCCCCAGTCAAAATGGCGTGTCTCAAAATGGACGCTCAGATAAACCACGCTCATTGAGGAGGGGTGGGGGTATCTGGCCCCTATTGTTTGTTTACATCCCCCCCTCCCCACACTCTCGTCTTATGGACTTTCCTCCCTTCATGAAAGCCCCTGTCCTGGCTTATTAAAGAACTCTTGGGCGGGCCAGGAAAACATGGTGCAACGCTGGAGGCAACGCTGCTTCAGATGGCGACCCCCTCCTCTCGAGGATCATATCTGGAGGGCCTTTGGTGGAGGTGCAGATGGCAAAAGAACAGTGGGCAATTTTTGTAGCTAGCATGGGAGGTTGTTTGGGTTTTAGTGTAGACATTGTGGGTGGGATTGGGATACAAAATCAATTTGCTCAGTTTGGACTTAGTCATTGAATAGACGTGTACATTTTAAAATTGTATCCAAAGTGTGTACATGTAGAGGTTATACATCATATCCCCTTGCCTTTATTTATTTTTAGTTAAGTTGTGTGTCTTGTATGTCTTTCTGTTTGAATTGATTCACTTGCTTGTAGTGATGGGGTGGGCAGGGAATATTGGGGATCCTCTTGGGGGACCTGAGCACCCTGGCCATGTTGGAAGTGGAGCCCCTGCTTGCCCCAACACCCAGCCGTGTGGACTCTGTGAATGACAGAGGCAAGGGGATCCTGAAGTCAGCAGGTGCGTTCTCTTTCATCTGTTGCAGCCTAAACAGCTTCCAGATAAGTGGCAGCACGACATGTTCGACAACGGTTTCAGCGGCTTCAATGGTGCTGCTGGGGGTGGAGGAGGAGCAGGCGTGGAAACTGGAGGGAAGCTCCTTGTGTCCAATCTCGACTTTGGGGTCTCAGATGCAGATATTCAGGTACTTGAAGTTACATTTTGTGTTTACATAGTTTGGGTTGGTGTACTCAGCTGTGTGGGGTAAAAAGAGTAAACATTTGGCCTCTTTTTCTTTTTTTAAGGAACTTTTTGCTGAGTTTGGGATTCTAAAAAAGGCTGCGGTTCATTATGACCGATCAGGAAGAAGCCTGGGAACTGCAGATGTGCACTTTGAAAGGAGGGCAGATGCACTCAAGGCCATGAAACAGTACAATGGGATCCCACTTGATGGTAAGCTTTACAGTGTACACTCTTCTTTGAATTAACAGCATAAACAATTAGTTTGCTGCTTTTCCCACAGTTTGAGGTTCATGGTGGTGTTTTTTTGTTTTGTTTTTTTAGGACGCCCCATGAACATACAGCTCGTCACATCACAGATTGACACACAGAGACGGCCAATGCAAGGGTAAGTGAATATTGCTGAATATTGAATTAAGGGGGATAACAAGACATTGTAGACTCCAGTGCTTGATGGCTGCTTTGTCTTCAGCCTGAACAGAGGAGGTGGAGGCATGAACAGAAATCGAGGTGGAGGCAGTGGCTTTGGAGGCATGCAGAGAGGCCGTGGAGGGCGTGGTGCAGGCGGCGCTAGAGGAAGAGGACGAGGTGGCCGTGGGGGTAGTAGCAAGCAGCAGCTGTCAGCAGAGGAGCTCGATGCCCAGTTAGATGCCTACAATGCCAGGGTAGGTTCACCTGGAACCTGTTTATGCTGAGTAACAGGTAACTTGTTTCTTGTGCCAAATGTCTAATTAACTCCTGCTTTGTTTTCTCAGATGGACACCAGCTAAAAAAAACACGAAACAAAAGCAAGCTTCTGTGGGTCGTCGTCCCTTCCTGTCTGCACAGAAGGGTGGTTGTTACAAATGTGCGGAATATTTTACACTTGGTTGTCTTCTGTGACTGAAAATATTGTTCCCACCTCTTGTTTTAAATGCTCCAAAGTGTTCTTTACCAGTATCTTTTTTTTTTTCTTTTTTTTTTTTTTCCCTGATGAAAAATGGTTTTGACTGTAGGTTATGGAACTGGGCTTTCCCTGCTTCTTTCTTCTACCCTGTAGTTAAACACTTGTAATAAAAACCTGCAGTGCATATTAACCACATTAACTGTCCGGTTTTTCTGTTCATGTCTACTTGTGCACATTTAGAAAAAAAATCTGGTATGTAATTTTTTTAGATCTGCAGTACATCCCACTATAAAATGTATTCAATAGATTTCACCTGTGTCTGTATTAAAGGACAATATTTGCTCATGTTTCAGTATTTTGGAATAAACATTTGCATTGTTTTGACAACCTGGTAAAAATTTAAAATACTGATTTGATTTTCTAAGCAGCTGCCATTTAAAGGGGGTAAAACAGAAGTGCTAGTCCCTGAGCATTTGGGTTTAAAAAACTTTTTTAAGAGCAGAAGGGGGATCTTTTGGATGAAGTGAGAAGCAGAATACATGAAATGGGTGGTGTGGGCCACACACAACGCACAAGAAATGGAGACTTTAAAATCACGTAGTTGTGCAACCACTAGATGTCTCCCTGCTCAACCATAGATAAGGTGTATGTGGTTTTTTTTTTTTTTTAACTACTAAATCTGCTCACCACGCCTTTTGCAAGCACACCGGCGTGCAATCTATACCATCTTGGTGTAATGAATATATGTGGCTTTGTCGTGTGCTGAACTACAGATGTGATGAACTGGGCGTGAAGTGAACAAAGTGTAAAGTCAGCCTCAAAAGGCAACGATCTCTACATGCCCACGCGTGTCTTAGGGCATATTTCCCGGAAGCGAAGAGGGGCTTAAAGTGTGAAATGTTCACGAGTAGAGTTTCCGGTTAGGTTTTCATAGTTTTTCTCTGCGTGTTGAAAGTGTCTGCACAGCTTTTATATATTTTATTATTCTGTTTTTCATTATTATATAACAATATTATTTATAGAAACAATCGACAATATCATGGTAACTGAGGTTTCAGAAGTGTATAACAAAACCTGTAATGCACTAATACCGCAATATAATAAATAATCAGTCTGCATTCAGAAAACAAACGTAATCTACCCATAGTACAAATAAAAGTGTTACATAAATAGTTTGTGGGTTATTGTTGGATGATTGTAGTTTTATAGTTGGGTTTCGAAGCTCATTTTAACTATTGTCTGTATAGGACGTCAGTCATCGAGGTCATGGTAGTCTCTGGAGCAGGAAAAAGGCGACCTGAAGAAGTCTAGTTACCTTTTTTAAAGCTCCAGAGGAGATTTTAAATTTACTGTGTCTTAACAGTGTGTGTGGAGACATCATAAAAAATATATATTTTAATAGGCTTTTATTTTGAAGGCGGCAGGCCGGACGTTGTGCCCGTCAGCGGCATGTGCTCAGATTTTCCTCCGCCGCTTCACTGCACTCCCATTCACAGGAGACTGTCTCAGCCAACCGCAAGTGTAACGGTAAGAGTTGATAAAACACTCACTTAAGTCTTCGTATAACTTGCTTCGACCTGTTAAATAAATGTTGCTATACACCCGTAAGCTGCTACGGCGAATTTCAATCGATTTTCAGCGCTTGCTGAGAAAAAGAACGACCAACTTACTGCTTCAACGTGAATTCGTGAAAGCGGTCATTTGTTTACCGACGAGTAGCTTAATGGGGTTGGGGGACTACTTTTTCAGTCATAAATTATAGTGCCGTTGTTGCACTAATGCTGTTTCCTTAAAATTACGGCGAAGTTAGTGTAAAGTTGTCCGAAGCAGTCGGTTACTGGTGAATTTCCGGGTGTTGAGGCCGATCCGAGCTGACAGGGTTGGGACTGTTAAGTAACGATAATAATGTCACCCGTTGCAATTAAAAGCACTCACAAGTAAATGCGTTCACTAGTCGACCCGGGGTTTTAGTCAAAGGAGTCGTTTAGTCGGTTTTAAAATATACTCCATGATCATGTCCTTTATATGAGGAACATTTTCAGCCACTTCCTGGAACTCTTCTGTCTCTTAATTTGAATTAGCTTACACTTTGAAGCAGCCACCATTTAGGCTTTTATTTGCAGACAGTAAATGGGCGCACGTCGATCAAATGCGCCGAAACCGATTGACTTGTCACCTTTTGCGCACTTTTGGTGTGATACTTAAGCTGTGTGCGCTTTGGCTGAATGGCTGGCAAGTGATTTCTCACAGTGATCACCCAAACCCTGAAGCCCCCCTTTCCTTCCTGTGTGTTTCCTTATAGAACTAGAGAACTTTCTGTTATATAAACTTCTGCCATGAATTGTTCATTTGCTTCAGCTGATATTTGAACTGTGCGAGCTTCCAGTGGCGGGCGGATGTGCCTTGCAGCAGTTTATTTCCTCTGGTGTTGAGGCGAGAGAGGCCTAGAGACGTTAAAAAAAAAAATCGGGTGGGTACATTTTTGTTGTGTTCTCCTGACACTGATATAAGCTTCAAACATGTTCCAGCAGCTCACATTGAGGAGTGCAAGGGTCAACACTACAAGACTGAACTGCAAAATTGGCTCACACTCCACTTTTAGAGCTGATATGACAAGTGCATGATGCGTTTTCCCTGTCAATTCATATTATAAGAGATTTTAACAAAATTATCTCTTTTTTTTTTCCACACTTTTCTTGTGGACTTTCTAAGCCAGCTTTGACGAATGGTGATAGTGGCCTCTCCTGTTTTAGCTCAATCTCACAGGAATTGATGCAGTGAGTTAGTATTAGCCTCCCACGCTGCCAGAGGAAGGGCTGGCCCTTTCTGCATCCAGAACTTTAAATCAAATCTTCATTTTTGCAGCCCCTGAAATTTTTTTGTTAAATCCTTTCGGTTGCTCATACCATCCAAATTGAGGCGCCCCTCGAAGACAACCGTTTCAGAGCTGAAGTCCTGCATCAAGTAGTCCGCTCCCTCCTTCCAGACTGTTGTGGTGGAGGCTGAATGGATCTGGGCATGTACTGAAACACCCGTGTAACAGGGGAGTAAGCCCTGACCTTTCAGCGTGACCGGCACCTTGGCTCTCCCATTCACTCGCAGCTTCCTGCCACTGTACGCTGGGATTGCTCACCAGCTAATTTTAAAGCTTCCTATTTATTCTGGGCCTTCTTGGGGATCCAGATTCAGGCATGTTTTGTTTTTCTCTTTCACAGCTGCTCCTTACTCTGTGCTGCTTATTGACCATGGATTTAAATGTGTTTAAAGTTTCCCCTATATCTCATTGCATTTCTGTTTTTATCATACTCACTTGTCTGTATCTGGTTCCTCTGATTGCATCAGCCCTGCAACACTTCCTCAAAGCTTTGATATGTTAGCATTCCCTCTACAACTTGGTTGGACATAGCATGATTTTTTTTCCCCACAGAGTTTTCACACAGAGGCATTCCTTTTAGCATTTATGTCTCTTCACGTTTTTTTTTTTTTTTTTTTTTTAAAGCTTAGGTTAGGCCCGCAGGTTAGCGGTAGGAAGATGAATTGTGCAGTGCTGTGGTTTTAGCTCAGTAAAGGATATGAATCATCAAGCCCGCCTGAAAAAGGAAGCTTGCAGTAATTTCTTGACAGACAAAATGGCCCTGTCGCAGCCTGTCATGCAAGGCATCCTTGCTTGCATTGAAAAGCATGTGCTGCCGCCTAATCGGTTTCATCAAACATGGGGGTTCGGCACTACTCAAATGCACAGTATCCAGGTGGGCTTGTGTTACGTGTGGTGCAGTTCTTAATTCTTGCAGTTGCAGTCCTGCTGTTTGCACCATTTTTCCACAGAGGAAAAGAATAAAAAATTATATCAAGATAATGGTGAGATTATAAAATGGTTAGATTATCTGATATGTGTCATATATTTTTGATCTGTATGCATGAAAAGTGTTTAACTACAAGGGCACTGGATGCAGGATGTGGTCTTAAAACAGCACCCTTTGCATTACAGTGGTGCAGTGTAGTTGGTTTAGAATCACATCACAATGTGTAGATTTGAGTCAACGATTAGGATTTTGGTGGCGTACCTGAACCAGAGGAGTACTCAATTAAGCAAAGTACAAGTGGGGGGGGGGTGATTCCAAAGGTCTTAGGCACAGTGAGAGCGGCATGAGAGAGAACAGAGAGCAGAGAGGATCAAAGCATCACCTTATAGCAGAGAGTTAAGGCCAGGAGCTAAATGTCAGCTCACAAAGGTTTAGTGAAGCAGCATTCATGTCCTGTTGTTGTCTCTGAGGTAAATCTGTGCTTTTTTTCATAAAACAGTAATTTAGGCTACAAATTATCAGTGGTAGTACTTCCACTTCTTGATTAATCAGTGAAGCAGCCTTCACTAAAGAACAAAACTCATATGAGTTTACCTTTTTCTGTGCCTGGTTGCCATATGTGCATTATTGCTGGAAAACCTCGCTGATAAAAATATTCCTAAGCTGCCTGCGTCTGTGTACAAATGAAAGCAGCATACTTTTGAGTTGCTGAACGGGCCCGCGTTCATTTCCAGTTAGCAGGTCTGTGTTGTCTCTGCTTCACCCTTTGATGTGCCGTTTGTTGTTTTCCTGCTGCTCCATTGCCCTTTGGCTGTAGTGAAGAACCTGAACAGCAGCATCCATTGCATTAGCAGCGGCTCTAAACACAACTCATAAGATTTCATCAAATCTTCCACGGCCAGAGGGCTGTACTGTGGAGCACGGTAAGTGGCTTATCCAGGTAACTTCAGGGGTAACCTCCACGTTAGCCCATTGTTGTCATGATCATTTATGCTGCATCTCCAGACTCCACCGTCGGGTTATATATGAGATGACTAATCAAACTTGGAGTGCAGATAGTGACGTGGACTCTAAAAATTAGTGTGTTTAAGCCATTTGGCTTTTATTGAATAGCAATAATGTTAGATTGTCAACAGTCTCTGATGGCCTCATTTCCGTTTCTGCTCTCTGCAAACAATTTATAAGCAATTTTATTTTTCTATAGACTTTGCATAGTCACACAGTCCTTTGAAAAGAGAGTGCCAAAGGCTTGTAGACAACTTGTTGACCTTTATGTTTTTAAAGTAAGCCTACCTTTGACCTGCTTGCTCCTGAGACTGAATAAGGCTAGATTTGTCTGGTATATCATAATAATGCACCTGCACAGACTTTTAATTGAATAATGACTGTCATTATAGACACATCTGCATAGCTTTATGTGATGGGGAAGTGACACTGAAAAGGTTGTTAAACCTTGCTAACACATTTTTGCCATCTTTGCATGCTCGCTTTGCGTGCAGTAGCTGTGTTGCTTTTACCTGGGATTATAAATTCCTCATATGTGCTTAGAAATCAAAGCAAAAAAGTTTGTTGAGAAACCTGTGGCCCTAAACCCATATTTATGATTGGTTAGGGTTAGGTGGTGAAAGCACCAACCTGATTATGTGACTGCACAAACTCCAGCTGAGTTAACACCAGTACCCACTGACATCAATTTAGGCAAACAGTTTAAGAACCCTGAGTTTCCTTGATTTCAAAACTCAGGTTAAATCTTAGTAGATTAAACTCCCTAACCATTTTAACTAGTAACCTTTTTCATTAATTTTAATGTGTAGTGAAATTTAAGACCGTTCATGGTGCTTTCTGAAAATAAACCAGAAAATTCAGAGTAAATCACTACTAATATCAATATGATGTCCAAGCAATACTAATTATTCTAGTAGAGAATAAAAAAGTTAACTGTAAATTAGGTTGTTTTTATTTGATTTGATTAAAAACCAATTAAATTGATTTCCAGTATTTCTGTCCTTCAGTGAATGTGAAGGAATGACTCCTTTTTCTCACAAGTGACTAACATGCACATCGGTTATGGGTAATCCAGCCTGAAAGGTGAAGACAAACACAATAACCACAAGTTTGGTTTCATTTTATGATTGTTTTATTGATAAAACATCAAGTTCTTTAATAATCTTGGGGCCACACATACAAACATTAGTACATCTGTAGAGCCTGTGTCATCCCACAGGGATTCCCTGATGCCTGCTTAACCTCAATAACATCCCACAGCCACTAATGACACATTTCAAGAGAAGCCTCTTGATGTGTCATCAGTGGCACTTCCACTCAAATGCTTTTCCTCCCTTGGCCCCCGAATGCCTTGTGATCCATAAGCCCACCTTTTGAAAACCTTATTGCACAGCAGTGTTGCTAAGGAGCAGGCTTAATCTCAAGCCTCGACTCCTGCCAAGCCCAGTATGCTTGTAAATTTGTGCTGCTTAGTGCAGTCGAGCGGAGAGATTATCCACCTGCAGGAGAAAGAAGTGCAGGTGAAGGTTAGGACACCGAAAGGGAGAAGTCAAACAGCACATCCAGTTTGGGTTTATGTGATCTCATGACCTCAGTGTTGATTCCCAGCAGGCAGAACAATGATGGGGCCTTTTTCCTGTCAGCTCAGTATGTAGCCACTTAGCTGCAAGCCACATGGTTTGAGCCAGAAGAAAGGGTGTCATTATGAGGGTGGTGATGTCAGTATTGTTAAAACTAATCTATTTTATGGAGCCCGTGGTCCTTCTTAATTTGCTGAATCAACACTTTCACACTTGATTAAAATAATAGCTTGGGGTGATGTGGTTGACTGCCACACTTAGAAACATCATTTTTTTTAGCGTTTATGTTGGTAAATGTGGTGGTGTTGACAGCAGAACACCTCAAGGAAACTTCACTTGCTACACTGGAATTGCTTCATCAGATGCTGTTCGGAAATGGCTGCCTGCCTAGTCATACAAGGCTTAGTATCATTAGAGACAAGGTGGAAACTATTTCTTTGTCAACCATAAACATTTTTTTTTTCTGTGAAACCCTTGTTTAAACACATTCAGCCATCCAGACGTTTGCTTAAAACAATCACAGCTGGTGAATAGTCACGCACTGTATGTAAAAGATGGACATAGCTTCCAAGTGGGAAAAGAGAACCCAGCAGGAAGTGTCTTAGAAGTGCATGCTTTCTTTTGGTCAGCAGAGGGCAAATCTTAATTTATAGAAGAAACCTACTTTTCATGTAGTTTATGACCTCCGTGAACAATGCCTTGAGGATTTTATGGCCTCACTCGCTAGTTTCAGGTAATATGAGATTCATTTTTTTGAATTATGGCCCCCCCAATGGAGTCAAAAAGGAAAATGAAGCAGGGTGTGTCTGCCTTGTGATTTTAAAAGTTTGAGCGTGCTCACTCATCACATCCGGCTTCAGAGCGCCAAAATGGTGGTAAGGAAGAAGCTCAGTTTGAGGTTTCACTTTGGCTTCAGTAACCAGTGGGTAACATCACGCTAGCAATGTCCATATTTTATATACAGTATGTGAGGAAAAATAACGGCACGTTAAATAGCTGTCAGGGGCTTTACATTTTCAGATTTGGAGAAGAATATTGAAACCTGGTCAAGCTGCAGTGGTTGGTTAAACTGCTCATTCTTTTTCAGCTAGATTCAGTCATCAAATAATCTGAGCCTAAGTGTTGATCTAACCATAACACACCCCACCACTGCCACCAAAAAATGTGCTCATATGCTCAGTTGAGATTTGGAAAAAGACAACTTTTTTTTTCTTCTTTTCTCAGAACAGCTTCCAGTAGAGAAACATACCAGGTCTTCTGTGACTGAGCACTTCCTGCTTGGTGTCGGTATGGTATGCTGCAGTCACAATGCTGCTGACTGCATACACACTGAGAGCTGAGAAAAGGAAGTGAGAAAAACGACCTGTGCCTTGAAGAGTGATATGAAACATCACTGAGATATCTGGTCTGATTTTTCCTCTCCCTCTCTCTGTATTTTTGACCAGGAAATACACAGCTGACAGGTCAAAACAGAAAGCTACTGGGATAAAAGGAATTTGTGCTTTTATGGGAGCACAGAGGCCCAATTTTGGGGAGAGGCGTCGCAGGAACTGTTCTGCATTCTCAGTTCCTGTTTGGCAAATTTCCAGCTGTTTATGGAAGCACAATAGAGCAGAGAATAGGGTTAGGCAGGGAGACAGAGCAACAAACCAATTTTTTTGTGTGTGCTGTCCATTTGCCGAGTGTGGTTTGCTGTGGTTGGTGAGGCTGTGTGAGGTGTGTGCTCTGTTACTGAGAGTAACCACCTGTGCTGAGCAGGTGAAACTGGCCTTGTAAGCTGTCACCACTTGTTTGTCTCCTGGGTTCCTTGTCTGTTTGCTTTATCCACATTTCTTAGTGTGCCTGTGCCAATTCCTCTCAGGTCAACCTGATTTGCAACAGTTAAAAAAAAAAAAGCTGAAATGTGAGTCACTGCCTGTGTATTTGTAGCATGTGTAATCAAGAGTTTAAAGAAGAAGCAGTTTGTGCTCTGATCTTCCTCTTTTTTACTTGAGTAGTTCTGCACATTCTGCACTTTTTTATTTTATTTTTATGTTTGTTTCTTTACAGTGATACATGCTCTTCTGCTGCATGACCCTGTAGGTTCATGCATGGTTAAATTCAGTGCAGTACAGGAAGTTCTTTCAACAATTATACAGGATGACATACAGGGGTTGGACAATGAAACTGAAACACCTGTCATTTTAGTGTGGG
>JAMQGT020001059.1:0-53460 GCA_024447675.2 Pterophyllum scalare | reverse complement strand
AAGCAGGAGGTGTGTTTGCTCATTTACCAAAATGAATGTGGAGACTCGGGGCTTCGTTATCAGCGAGGTGGCACATGCATGAAACCATGACAGAACCAGAGAAACTGGGGAACATGTTGGAGTTTCACCTGGTGCCTGATTTTTGTATTTTGACATAAAAAATAAAGACAATTCCATCATAAAGTGTCTGAAAATTCCCTACGGTAGGACCCAAAAGCCACAATATTCAATCAAAAACTCCCCTGATAAGGTGTTCAAAGCTCCTCCTAATGACCTTTAACTTTGGAGAAGGCAGGTGACCCTAAAAGACAGCCGGTAGAGTTTCATGAAAAATGAAAATAAAGTGCATATTTTCATCAAAAATCTGAAAAGAATTGCACAAAACAGTCATAACAGCTGAGATTCAGCACAGAAAATGAAAACAGTGATAATCTGAGAGGCAGATCATGACATCCCTCAGGGGCTGACACCACACACACATCACTTTAAGTGCGCACCTCCTCTGACTCTCCTCCACATGCACTCACCATGCTGTCGTAGTGGATGAGCTCCAGCTCGTAGTCGGGCAGGATGTCGCTCCTGTTGTTCACCAGGTCCAGAGCCATCTGAGCGGAGGGCATGCACGCCTGACCGCCCGGCCAGCCTCCGCTCATGGGGAACAGCGCTCCGATGTACAGCTTCTTCTTGCCTGCGGACGGCCGTGGCCAGAGGAGGAGAAGGACTATGAGAGATGCCCGGAGGAGCACTGCATGGCCGCGGGCTGCGCGATTTGCCCGCGGAAGGCTCGTGCCAGATTACCAGCATGGTTGAAGGTGAGCTGAACCGGAGCAGGGTGGCCCCGGTGCTGCAGAGGTCAGGCTATTTAATGAACGAATGCCACAGCTAGATTTGAAGTGAACTCAACACGTGTCCGGTAGCCTTGAAGTGTGTTTGGATTTCCGTTGCGCTGTGCAGAGACGCTGACAGCCACCTATTTACTTTCAATTGCAAGTGTTTGGTAGATCTAGTAAATAATTAATCCGCGTAGTGTTTGTGCATAATGCTTGATTAATTATGCATGGCATTCTGGATATTTTCGGGACAAAGTCGTTTACTTTGCAGAGCTGGTGGCGATCATGTGAGACGCGGTCAAGTTTCAAGCGAAGCTCAAACTGATTTCTGTGCAGTTCAACACAATTTTCGGAACCGAACTAACGCACACTTCCTGCTTGCAATCGATCAAGATTATTGGACAGCACGTCCCTTAGCTACTTACGACTTTTACGCAATGAGGACGCACGAATGAGACGCCGGAGTCCGCGCAGAAAGACGTCGAGCGGGTCGAATGAGCGTGGGTTTGGAGCCGCGGCTGAAATTGATGGCGGAGGGCTGAAGCAGCGGAAACAGAGGGTTACATCTCTGATTCCTGAACGCAGCCGTATTCCAACAGAAACGTGTTGCCGCGGAAAAACAGCGGCGCCAGCGCTCTGCGACTGAGCCACTGCAGCACCGGCTGACTGAGTGCGAGCGAGCGAGAGAGAGAGAGAGAGAGAGAGAGAGGAGGGAGAGAGAGAGAGAGAGAGAGAGGAGGGAGAGAGCCAGCACGAGGGGGGGGGTCTCAAAGACTTTGGCAAATCTCACTTCAACACCGCACACAAAAAAAGTCTTTCACATTTGGTCCAGTGCATTGTTTGGCTCCCATCTCCTGCATATGTGCTACCCATATTCAACATCCAATCAATGCACCAGCACAAATCGCTAAAAGCAGGTATGGATGTGGTATTTAACAGGTACAGGAAGGGTTGGCTGGGCAACAGGAGGATCAATATCAGGAGCAAACTCATGATGTGTTCTCACACAGTGAAAACACACTAACTTGTTGCATTAGTTTGCAGTGAGGACACATTTATTCTCACAATTTGATCCCACTCACACTTTCATTACATTTTATCCCAGCATCAAACTGAGCAGTTGAGAGTAATAAATGTCAAGGTTACATATAATTAATGCTCCAGCGTCCAGATTTAATGCTGTAATGAACAATGTCTTATTGAATAAGCTGCCTATTATTTTTTTCAATTTTTTTATTAGTCTCTAAAAATGTCAAAAAGACTCCCATCGCTGTTCCCAGAAGGTGACACCATTTTATCGAACGAGCATCCAGTTTTATATCACGAGATTAAGAAAAGCAGAAAACGTCTGGAAATGACGACGTTCAGTTTTTACAGCAGTGCTAACGTCCACTATCAGCCTCCTACTTCTGCTCCAGGCTTCAGGATACACAACAGTACCAAAGCCGTGAGAGCAGCAGCTACACAGCAACAAAGTTTATACATGATAACAGTCAGACTCTGGTATGATTACATGGCATTCACGTTGTTCTGGGAAAGTCTTTTGACCACAGCAGCTGCTAATGTTGCAGAAGTCATGAACATGATGCAACTGCAGGGTTAACTGACTGATTTGTAGCTGGGCAGGAATTTGCACGTCAAGGTGCAGTTTGCCATCGATCAAGATGCTGCGAAGGGCAGACAAGGACATCTACACAACCCCCTACACAACTACGATAAAAACTCATTAAAGGCTTTTTCAATTCCTGACATGAGGGATTTCCAGTGGGAGCCACAGCTGGGAGACCTTCATTGAAACGTAGGTGGGACATGACAAGTCAGTCCCAACATGTAATAATAATAATGTTTACATTTGTCATCAAATATTTATGAAACAGGACCAATGAGACCAAACCATAGCATTTAGAGATTAGACGTTCTTATTTCTCATAAGTAGATGGCGCTGGAGCTCTGAGGTGGTGCAGGTGGAGCTGTTTAAGAGATTCAGTCTCATTTCAGTGTGTTTATGAGCCCTAATTTCATGCATGACTGCACATGTTTCAGAGTGTGAGGACATGTGGGGATACTGTGTCCTCGCCTGGAGTTTAGAGGACTTTAGACCTATGGGTTAATGGATAAGAATATCCTCATCAGTGGTGATTCCAGGACGTTTTCAAGGAAGATCAAAATGAAAAGACAACAAAGGAAATACTTCATCTTTGACTTGTCATGATCAGACTTGTGATTAAAGGCTTGGATGGAAGATTTTCAGATTTCAAAATGGGTCATGGGTAGTCTTAAGTTTGGGAATAGTTGAAAATACTGCAGGCAAAATTTCAGGCATCGATTAAATAACAGGCTTGGGTTTGAGAGTCAGCGAGGCAGCAGCACCATTGGTCTCAGTGACCTTACGGAGCCACAGTGGTGCCAGTTCACAAGTGAACAGGTGGAATTTCTTCCTTCTACATGAATCTGGTGCTGGCATGTGGAAAACAGTCCAAGAGTCCATCATTAGCCTTTTTTTAAGACATGAAGGTCAATAATTTGGAAAATGTTAAGCAAGTTTTTTAAGTTCAGTCACAGAAATCATCAAACACTGATGAAACTAGCTCTCCTGAGGACAGCTGCAGACTTCCCTCTGCTGCAGAGCTGAACTTCATTAGAGGTCCCAGCCTCAGCAGCTCAGATTAGAGTGAAACATGAGCTTTTCCCAGAATCCAGCATGTTTCTGAATATCAGCCTTCATGCAGAAACTGGTGCAAAGAACCAAGAAGAAAACTGCAGCTCGAATGAAGAAAGACGAGGAATGGACACGAGACAGAAGGAAACCGGATTTTTGATCTGAATAGTCGATGTAATTGTGAGTCTTTTGTTTGCTGCTGTATTTGGGAGGTTCAGAGCAGGTGACTGCATGGTTTCTGGATGGAGAAGGAGCTGTGGTGGTGGTGCTGGGGGTGCTTGTGGGGGTGACACAGTTTTGGTCAGAATTCAAGACAACACTGAACAGTGGGACCATCATCAGGAAAAGACACCTTTTCCTCATTTGGTGGATTCAGCCAATTCAGGAGTGTCACTGGCATTGGCCTGTATGCTGTTGGCAGGTAAATCTGTCACCTCTGTATCAGAATCCGTACGACTGCTCTGTCTGCATAACAGAAAAGTAGAGCCTGAGCAATTTAGCGGCAGGTCGATATTACTGACCTATATTAGCTATTTGTCCGTCTCTCAGTATCGGCATTCATAACTGCAGATAAATGAACATTTAAAAAGCAAAGAAGAGATGAAGGAAACGCATTTCCATCATGTTATGAGTGCTGATGTTGCACCATTTGTCCATAAGAGGAGACTCAATAAGTATTGTTTTTGCTTCCAGCATGATTGTCTGACAAAACGAGACATGTCAAGAAGTCATGGCGGGCTTTAGGAAGGCCGTTCACCCTCCTGACATGTTACAGACCTGAAGAACTCACATGCATGTGCAGCCATAAGCAGGGCATTCTTCAGGCCTTTGCACTGAATTAAAGCCTTTCAGAAGCTGTTGAAGTGACTAAAACATGTTATAATTTCCACCTAAGAAAACCTGTGCTGCCTTGATGCTGTTTGACCTGCAAATCAATAACTCCGCGCTCTACCACACAAGCAGTGTGCACCTCTGATCTGTGAGCACCTCTGCCAGCTCATATTTCATCTCTGCCTTCACTTCCTCAATCAAGTCTATAAAATGCTACTGAGGCTGCTTTAAAAATCAGCACTAAATGTGGTGAGCGGCATCAATCACGCCCGATCTCGTTCGCCTTCATCGGGATCTGAGCAGCGCGGCGTAGCCGGTGTGGGTGAGAGGGAGGCTGGACGCGCTGCACACCTGCTGTTTGAACCCTCTGTTCACATTCAGCGCAGTCTGTCGGTATCTGACACGCACGCACGCACGCACGCACGCACGCACACGCTCACACCTTTAGGATGGTAAACACACACTCTGAATCAGGCCTCAGCTGGTTCTTATTTGTGTCTCTTGAACATGAATGTTTCATCTTTTGGAGCTTGTTTGATGGAGCTAAACGCTCACAGCTTGTTATCTAAACTAAAACCATTGTGATGGTGACGACACATTTGCAGGCATTATTGGATTACTGACTTCACTCTTATTCCACTCTGCGGGCCTGTTTTTGCCTTTCTTCTGGAAGAGCTCTAATTGCAATATAATATTAGCGTTAGCTTTAGAAAATTACTCATTGCAGCAATTGAGAAGAGGGCCATTATTTCTCCAGGCCAAATTAAAATCTCTCTGTAGTTGGGCGATGGAATATGACTATTATATAAGCCTGGTTCATTACCCAAATCTCATTATCAGGATCTCTGCATGTAGCAGAGAGCTATTCAGATCCAGCTGCTAACAAGCCCTCACAGGCTGACACGAGTGCAGTGATCATCTGCTGGCATTTGCCTTCCACTTCCACCTCCTCTTCCTCGCTGCCACCCGTGACCCATCCACCACACCATCAATTATTCAGCTGTGAACTTTATATGCTGTTTCCCTCCATAAGCCTGCAGCCAACACAGGCGAGACGCATCAGCGTCGGGCGGTGGGCTGCTAACAGCCCCCGTGGTGGCAAACGCCACACTGGGAGAAGACATCAGCTGAGGCTCAGCCTGAAAAAGCTGCATGGGAGTCATGAGTGCTGTAACATGTTGCTGAGCCGCTTTAATGAGGCGCCTTGTACTGTAAGTGTGTGTGTGTGTGTGTGCAGTTTGCACAGTGGGCATCCTTCAGAATAATGGCCTGTTTTCCTTCTGCTAGACACGTTAGTGGAAAAATACCGTTTCCTTTTCAACACAAACATTATTCTGGCACGAATCCAGATCAATGTGCTGAAAAATGTACATGAAATGGGATCTTCAGTTTCCCACCGAGCCGGCAGGACGTATCCGCTGCGTTTGTCTCAGGTTCTCTTTTTGTATCGCAGGCGCAAAGTGAAACATTGGCCAGAATTATCTGAAAGCATGATTTATAGATGCAGGAATGTTGGCCAGTATGCTAGAAAAATGTAGTTCATCAGGCAGTAAAAAGACCAATTTTGATACAGAATCATCATTACATAATTTGTCCTGCAGCAGCTCTCCCCACTCTGCAGCATCTCAGTTATTAGAGGAATCTATCTTCCCTGAGTATCAGGGCGGAGTGGATTCTGCTAAGAATAATAAATCCACTGCTTAACTATTCCACTGGGACATAACTTTTGTGTATTTTTTATAAATATACATGTAAAAAAAAATCTAGAATATCTTCTGCTTCACTGTCAGAAAGTTTCCACTGCCAAAATATTGCCGCTCATCTGCTTTGGAAATCCATTACTGCCATGTGCAGGTCTCAAACTGCCATTTGCATGAGGTGAGCAGTACAGCACTAGAGGTAAATTATATTTTTAATGCTCAGCTTAACTTTTTAGGGCAGCCCTGAATCTCACAGCAGCTGCAGGGACGTCCAAAAACCCTCCTTTTTCACATTTATTTTGAATTTAGTAGAAAATATTTCAATTCAAATGAGAATAAAAACTGCACATACAGACGCTCAATCTGTGAGAAATGTCCAGGAATTCTAAATATTTGTTTCCCATTAAAGGCAGCGGCCTCTCAGAGTCAGCTCGTATTATATGTAAACTTCAGTACATTCAGTGACGTCATGCAAAATTCAAGTTGCAGGCCTTCAGAGTACGGGTTGAAATTTTGGTAATTGACATTATTTTCTGCAGCATTTTTGAGCCCACGACATTTTCAGGGTGGAAAAATCCATTTCAGCAACTATCACACACCCACGATCTAAAAAAGTCTCACAATACAAAAAAAAAAAATCTCTTTGGTTCAGCATGATTTTTTTCTCTAACCAACTTTGACATCAGTATCATGGGATCTATGATCTTGGGATATATCATCATTTTAATAACAAAGCTGAACTCATGTAATGTCTGTGACACCCTCAGGAGGGACCTTCATATAATCCTGCAGGACAGCCGGCTGATCAGTCACAGGGCATGAAGGTCTCCTCTTGACCTATATTTTGATACTACAGTTCATCTTCCAGCGATCATCCCTTCTGTGTCACAGTCATTTCTAATGTAGTCCCAGTTTAAAGTATCACATTGACTTAACAACTTTATGTTCTGCTTTTCTGAATTCTGGGAGGATTACAGACGATCCCAGAATTAGGATGCTCTTTGGGCAATTTGTTGCTTCAAATGTGTTTTTCATCCCTGAAGATTTAATGTCTCTCGTACTTATGAAGTTATGAGGGATCAAAAATGCCCCCCACCAATACACTGAGGGCCTCTAACTCGGAAAACATTAATGAAGTATGAATTCAAATAAATTACTTTATTAAATATAATTTATTGTACCAAAAAGGTGGTTCTGAGAGGGTCACCTTTCTCTGATTTAAGACCTCTAACGGAAGCAGCAGAAGAAGGTGAAGAAGAAGAAGCAGCAGAAGGTGAAGAAGAAGAAGCAGAAGAAGAAGGTGAAGAAGAAGCAGTAGAAGAAGAAGGTGAAGAAGAAGCAGTAGAAGATGAAGGTGAAGAAGAAGCAGCAGTAGAAGAAGAAGGTGAAGAAGAAGCAGTAGAAGATGAAGGTGAAGAAGAAGCAGCAGTAGAAGATGAAGGTGAAGAAGAAGCAGCAGTAGAAGATGAAGGTGAAGAAGAAGCAGTAGAAGAAGAAGAAGGTGAAGAAGAAGCAGTAGAAGAAGAAGAAGAAGGTGAAGAAGAAGCAGTAGAAGAAGAAGAAGGTGAAGAAGAAGCAGTAGAAGAAGAAAGCAAAGAAGAAGGTGAAGAAGAAGAAGCAGTAGAAGAAGAAAGCGAAGAAGAAGGTGAAGAAGAAGCAACAGAAGAAGAAGCAGTAGAAGAAGAAAGCGAAGAAGAAGGTGAAGAAGAAGCAACAGAAGAAGAAGGTGAAGAAGCAGCAGAAGAAGGTGAAGAAGACAGAGTAGAAGAAGAAGGTGAAGAAGAAGCAGTAGAAGAAGAAGAAAGTGAAGAAGAAGCAGTAGAAGAAGAAGAAGAAAGTGAAGAAGAAGCAGTAGAAGAAGAAGAAGAAGGTGAAGAAGAAGCAGTAGAAGAAGAAGAAGGTGAAGAAGAAGCAACAGTAAAAGAAGGTGAAGAAGCAACAGAAGGTGAAGGAGTAGAAGAAGAAGGTGAAGAAGAAGCAGCAGTAAAAGAAGGTGAAGAAGAAGGAGTAGAAGAAGAAGGTGAAGAAGCAGCAGTAGAAGAAGAAGAAGAAGGTGAAGAAGGAGTAGAAGAAGAAGCAGTAGAAAAAGAAAGCGAAGAAGAAGGTGAAGAAGAAGCAGCAGAAGGTGAAGGCTGATTTTTCCCGAGTCTGCAAACCAAGAGCTTCTTCTCACGTTACGATAAACGAAGTCTCCAGCACGTTCTTTGGGCAGTTATTATTTTAAGCCCTCATACAGTGTAATGAATATGGATCACCATTTAATTCCAACATAACGGCCCAAAACGCTTCCTGACATGAACCAAAACGCGGTTTAAAAGCCTTTTTTTCCTGAAAGTGAGTTTTTACTGTGGCTGAGCAAAGCTGAGTGACATACAGCTTCACTAATGGCTCAGTCCAGAGTTCAGTCACAATCAATCAAAGCCCTGAACAAACGGCGTGCTATCATTTACATCCTGGCTACAGTGAGCCGTTACCACGCTAATGAGCAGAGACCAATGCCTGCCGGCACATATTTGAAACTTTCATGAGCCTCTGTGTGTGCGCGCGTCACTGCAACAACATGATTAAGTCACACACTGTTGATTGGCTCTTTGGAGGTAAGCTGAGATCTTTGCAGTTAGATTTCTACTCGTGATTCTCATGTCAGTGTCTCTTTATTATCTCGCTGTTCAGCAGCATTTGACTTTCAAGTGTCCCCATAAACTTTCGGTGGGGTTGATGTGATATGAATGTGGAGGAAAGTCCACGATGGTCCCCAGTCTTTGCTCTTTTCAGGTCTTTAAAGTTACCCTGCTGCAGTACGAATCTTCCCCCACAAACATGCAAACCAGAGGATGAAGAATGTCTCCTCCGTCAGGGTGGAGCCACTCGTTTCATTACGGTATCATTCTTCCTCTCCTCTCAGGCTCCTTATGTTCAGTTACTGCCACTAGTCCTTTAGAAGGATTCATCAGTAAACGGGACTTTTGCCATCATCCAGTATGAAGTGCTGGTATCTTCGGTCTTGTTTCCTCTCCTGAGAGGTGGTACTGAGATGCTCCTCATCCTCTGAGACCACAAATAGAGAGCTTGCTTCAACTCTTGTGTTCTTTATTTAGTAAATTCTATATCTGTGATGAACCTGCTTTCTGGTCTCTCAGTGCACAAAGCTTGAAGTATCGATCTCCTGAAAGTGTGCTCACTGTTTTTCTGATTCAGAGGGTTTCTGCCCCCTTCAGTGACCTTTGGCTCCACTTTGAATAATAACAACTACTTCTTTTACTGCCATCTTTCCCACTGTCACTGTGCTGCTTATTCAGCAATGTTCTCCTGGAAAACATTTCTAACAGGTGAACAACGACTGCAGGTTGAATCGACTGAAGACTCAGTGGAGTCGATCAAATTTACTCGAGTGTAACTTAACGTTTCTGCACACAGAACACTTAAAACATCCTCATATTTTAGGGGTTTATGACAGATTTTTTAAAGGCTGTCCCAGACTTTGGGACCACACAGTACTATGAAGTGCTAATAGTTTGTTATGACGCGCTGGGAAAAATTCATGAAGGTAACAAATCCTCAAAAAAAACCCTGCAATGAAGTCATTCTGTTACCAATCTGAGCTCATCTAAACCGTCCATCAGCTACTGAAGTTTGTTTGCTTTAATTAAGCTGCAGCTAATTGAGTCAGTCCCATTTGCACCATCCTGCTACAATAAGCACTCCTTATTATGAACATTGTCTCCAAAAAATTGCACTTTTTGTTCATGTTTGTGCAGTATTCTCTAATAACTACATGCATTTTTATCAAGCAAGTATAATGAAAATAACATAATCAACAATAATCAAAAGATACACAGATTCAAAGAAAGGGTGGTGGGTGACTTTTATCTGGCAAACCTGTAGCAGGTCATCCTGTTGATGCTTAAAGACCAACGTGACACTAGACGGGAGCGGCTCGTTTTTCTTTTCCATTGGTAAAGATTTGTGTCTTCAGTAGGAGCAAATTAGCTCAGAGCCAAGTGCTGAAGACGGAGTCGAAAAGTCAGACATGATCAGGGGCTGAAGCCTTTTGTTGGTTTTCAAAAGATAAATAGAAACAAGCCTGCCACCATCATGTTTCATAGCAGAAAAAGATTCAATGGTCTATTGTGTCCCCATTTTTGCTACTTTTCTTGCATTTGTGCATATGGTTGTTAAACTGTCATCAGAGAACAACAGGAACGAGATGCAGTCCTACTGCGCGCGCACACACACACACACACACACACACACACACACAGCTGAGCAGACTCAGACAGGAGCAGGGTATTAACCTTTCTCCCGCTGAGGAGGCAGCAAGTGGGCGGTGATGGCACATGGAGTGGAGACGGAGAGCAGAGCTGGAAGGAGGTCAGTGCTGAGACAGTGGATGGAAATTTCTATTTGAGGAAACAGACTTCTCTGTTGCTTTGCTAATTATGTGTTTGTTGAGTCTGTCTGTGACATTTGGAAAGTTTTTACCAGCAACTTATAGGATTACCTGGATAAAACTGCAAGTTCAGTGTTGCATATCCTGTTTGTGGGTATGAAGATTATGTCTATATGCAGCCATATGTGTTTGTGTCACAGACTGTGTATAGCCTATGGCAGTGATTCCCAATTAGAGGTACAAGTACCCCAGGAATTCCACGGACAGATTAGCTTAACTAAAATATATATAAAACCAATTTTATAGTTTCATTTAAGAATGAAGTGGACCTGAACAGGTTTGTGCAGAGTTAACTAGCTCACTAAAACAATGGCTAACAGTCATTGTTGGATAAACGTGAGGAAGTTTGATAATGATGTGCATAATCAGTTCAAAATGTTAGCAAACAGTATGAATGAACAAATAATGTAGCACTTTTCTACTCTAGCTGAGCACTCAAAGCACTTTATAAAACCAAACGGTTGCATCAGAGAGCAACTAGGGGTTCAGTACCTTGCCCAAGGATACTTTGGCATTCAGACTGGAGCAGCCAGTAATTGAACCACCAGCCAAAGCCACCCCCAAAACCATCCATCCATCCATTTTCTTCCACTTACCCGGGGCTGGGTCATGAGGAAAGCAGCCTAAGCAGAGAAACCCAGACCACCCTCTCCCCCAGTCACCTCCTGCAGCTTGTCCAGGGGGACCCCAAGGCGTTACCAGGCCAACCAAGAGATATAATCTCTCTAGTGTGTCCTGGGTCTCCCGAGGCATCCGAGCGGGTAGGACTGGAACACATCACCCAAGAGGTGCCCAGGAGGCATCCTAATCAGATGCCTGAACCACCTCAACTGGCTCTTTTCAATGTGGAGGGGCAGCGGCTCTACTTTGAGCCCCTCCCAAATGGCTGCATTCCTCACCCCATCTCTAAGGGAGAAGCCAGCCACCCTTCGGAGGAAGCTCATTTCCGCCGCCTTGTATCCATGATCTCGTTCTTTCGGTCACTACCCAAAGCTCATGACCATAGGTGAGGGTAGGAATGTAGATCAACTGGTAAATCGACAGCTTTGCTTTCACACTCGGCTCCCTCTTCACCACGACAGACCGGTGCAGCTTCCACATCACTGCAGACGCAGCCCCAATCCGTCTGTCGATTTCCCGTTCCCTTCTCCTATCACTCGAGAACAAGACCCCGAGATACTTGAACTCTTCCACCTGGGGCAGCAACTCGTCCCTGAGCCGGAGTGGGCACTACACCCTTTTACGGCTGAGGACCTGGAGCGTGCTAATTCTCATGCCACCTGCTTCACACTCTGCTGCAAATTGTTCTACTGCAAGCTGGAGGCCACCACCTGATGAAGCTAATGGGACCGCATCATCTTGCAAAAAGCAGGAATGAGATTCTGAAGCCACTAAGGTGGAAGCCTTCCGCCACATGGCTACGCCTAGAAATACTGTGCCATAAAAATTATGAACAGAATCGGTGACAAAGGGCAGCCCTGGCAGAGTCCAACACCCACAGGAAACCAGTCCGACTTATTGCCGGCAATATGGACCAAGCTCTCACTGTAGTTGTACAGAGACTGAATGGCCAGACAGACCAGACACTTCATACTCCTGCAGCACCCCCCACAGGATACCCTGAAGGATGCAGTCGAATGCCTTCTCCAAGTCCACAAAACACATGTCAATTAGATGGACAAACTCCCACACACACTCGAATATTGTCGCGAGGATAAAGAGATGGTCCAGCCTTCCATGACAAGACATAAACTGCATTGTTCCTCTTGAATCTGAGGTTCGACTAAGGACAGACCCTCCTTTCCAGCATAGACCTTACCAGGGAGGCTGAGGAGTGTCATCCCCAATAGTTGGAGCACACCCTTCCGTCTTCCTTCTTGAAGATGGGGACCACCACCCTGGTCTGCCAATCCAGTGGCACCACCCCAGATCCCTACAAGATGTTGCAGAGGCAACCAAGACAGCCCTACAACAGCCCTAAAATATTCAGAGCCTTCAGGAACTCAGGGCGAATCTCGTCCACCCTGGGGACCCACCAAGGAGTTGTTTAACCACCTCAGTGACCTCACCCCAATGAGGGGCAAGTCATCCTCCTTGTTCCCAGACTCTGCTTCCACTACAGAAGGTGTGTCAGTGGGATTAAGGAGGTCCTTTCCAAGTATTCCTTCCTCCGCCTGACTATAGCCTCGGTTGAAGTCAGTAGCACCCCTCCCGCACTATAAACTGTTCGAACAGGTTATGGACAAACTGTGGTTTGCACAGAAGTTCAATAACAAAACACCATTTGGGTTCAGATCGGGCAGGCCATTCCTCACAATCACGCCCCTCCAAGTCTCACTGTCATTGCCCATGCGAGCGTTGAAGTCTCCCAGTAGGACCATGGAGTCACTGAATGGAGCACCCTCGACCACCCACCCCAGTGACTCCAAGAAGGGTGGGTACTCTGAACTGTCATTTGGCGCATGAGCACAAACAACAGTCAGGACCCGTTCCCCAACCTAAAGGCACAGTGAAGCAACCCTCAGGTAAACCGGTAAGAACTCCAGGAAGCTGGAGAACTGCTGCTCAAGAGCATCAAAGAACATCAGGAAAGTCTGTCTCCTTGGAAACAAAATATAAAGCAATTAGGGGTGGCTCAAGACTTTTGCACAGTACTGTAACTTTCAAATATGAGCACAGATACGTGACTGTTTATGGTGTATGATTTGAACATGAGTGGCAGTGTTGATGGAGATAGGTCTGACAGGTCTTTGAGAGACATCAGAGCCTGAAAACGTGGCCAGTTCCTAATGTGGTGACATAACTGTGTGAGAGGGCGAAGCTTCCTGCGGTAGGAACTAATGTATTCATGTTTCTGGCCTGGGATCAGATGAAGTGGCTCTTCTTGTAGATGCGTTGACCCTTTATTTTACCAGCGAAGGCTGACTCAGCACATTGGTTTATTTTCAGAAAACGACCTGCTGCACAGTTTTAACCTCACAGCAGCAGAACTACTGTGTTCTACTAATGCTGCAGGTAGTATTGGGGGGGGGTAGGGGCAAACATAACAATATAACATCCCTCTAATATCCTGTCTCTTTTCCAAAAAAGCTCATCTTCAGAGAAGGCATAGCAAAAATGATTAGCAACAAACTAATAAGAATATAATTTTCATTAAATCATGTGGATGAGTTGAAAATGCTAATGAGTAAATGAAACTGTCATCAAAGTCATAAATGAGGAATTTACTCAGAACCTTTCCTCATGTAATTGGCTTTTTAAAAATGCCTGTGAGCTGCAGAGTGTGTGTTTTCTAATAGATGATGAAAACTGCTCCTCAACTTATGTTTACTGCTTCAACTGTGAGCCTGTTTATCACAGAAGTGTAGATATAAAGATATATATAATATGGACAAGCTGTTCAAAGTTGTTCATGCCCTCCGGTCAGATTCTCCCAGCTGGTGTGGGGATTTAAACCGTCAGTGCTTCAGGGCACTGCTGCCCCACATGGAGACACGCCCCAGTTGGGGTTTTCGCACAGATCGCTGCTGCCCTCTTGTGGTGGAAAAGAGACATTGCAGCCTTCTGTAAAAACTTTAGAAGAACCGACAGGAGATCAAAGATGGGCTGTTCGTGCATATCTAATGATTTGAGAGCTGCTCTTTCTACTAAAACACTGTATATTCATATGGACGTGTAGTTAAAAACCCAATAAAGGAATTTAGACAAAGTTCTGAGTTTTTAGTGTGATTTAGGGCAGCAGGCTGAGGGCGGCAGACGCCAACAGACTCAACAAACTGATCCACAAGGCCAGTGATGTGGTGGGAGTGGAGCTGGACTCGCTGATGGCAGTGTCGGAGAGGAGGATGCTGTCTAAGCTGCAGGCCATTATGGACAATGACTCCCACCCACTCCACAACACAGTGATGGGACACAGGAGCACATTCAGTGCAAGACTCATTCCACCAAAATGCACCACAGAGCGCCACAGGAGGTCATTCCTACCTGTGGCCATCAGACTCTATAACTCCTCCCTTAATAGATGACACTGTGGTTCACCAGTGTCATTCAGTTAGTCATTATTTATTTAGTATGTGTGCATACAATTGTCCATAAAAACTGTCCATATACATTGTACATATATATAACGACATCATATACAAAACATATATAAATACTTCAGTAAAATTTTTTACAGCCACTGCACTCACAAGATTTAATGTGTATATAGCTATATTATCTCTTTATATTTTTATACCTTTAGTGTATTTTATTTTGGTTTAGTTTTATTCATTTAAATGAAACGGTTGCAGCTGTAACAACAGAAATTTCCCTCTGGGATCAATAAAGTATTTCTGATTCTGATATATATCTATAAAATTAATTTCTGCCAAAGTACCAAAGCAGCTCTATGTTTTAATCTGTTAGTGCGTGATTCACTGAAAGATGTGAAGGAAAAAAATTCTTCTATTAAGAAATTTATTTTTGAAGACAGTGGAGAAGATTCAGTCTAACAAGTGTATCACCTGCAAACAGAAAGAACATGGGAAATATTATAAATGTGGTTAGATGTTGGAGTGGACTAATTATGAGAATGAATGTGTTTGTGTCCCCTTAAAATGTATTCTTAATGAAGTCAGACCTCTGTGCTCCATTAACATTTTACACTATATGCACGAGCACGTTGGGCCACACCTCTTTTTGAGTTCAGGTGTTTTCAGTCCCATTGCCACAGGTCTTATCAAATGAAGCTCCCAGCCATGCAGCCTGCCTTTTAGAGCAAACAGATGACAGAAACAATCTTCCAGACGTGGATACAAGCACCTAAGTTTGCATGTTTGTCTCTTTGGAACCAGTAATTTGAAAAACCTCATAAGCTACTTGAACCACTACTGCACACTTCAGAGGCTTTAATCTTGATTTGCTTGTCACTGAGTCAAACGTATAACTCTTCTTCAGAGTTTCTTTGTGTCAAGTAAAATTAAATTATTGTTGCTACATGTTGCTGTGATGGTGTGATTGACAGATTAGCCTCTGACAGCGCGGTTCAGAAATTGTCATGTGTCACTGTGGCAGGCAAGGCAGACGACCCCAGTGCAGGACTCAGGAGGTGTGAATTAAACTTAAGCTTCAGCTTTAATTGGTTGAACAAAGCACGTAACAGAGCTGGTCAGGTGCCAGCAGCATAGAGCACTAGCTCATATAAAACTTGACTTGAGTTAGCTCTCACATGCTGGTACACACTATCACTAATTTTATTATTATTATTATAGTTTACAGGCTAACGCAGTGAGGAATGTAACCATTTACAGTCACAGCAGCAGCTAATGTTAATGTGATGCACATGTCTCTGGACAGGTTCAAACCCAGAGTCTTCTTGCTGCCAGTTCAGCACCGGGCTGCACAGCTACTTGTTTGTAAGGTTAGTTATACAGTGTTGTCTGTAGGGACTGGACTAAATTATGTAATGTTTTTTGTTTACTCTCACCAAGCACTCAAAGCACTTTTTACACTCCACAGACTCATTTTAATGCTCACGCACACATGCAAACCCAGATGGATGCATCAGGGGGTATCTGGGGTTCAGAGTCCGGCCAAGGGACACTTCAATAAATGTTCAATAAACCTTCTGAACAGTAATTTTTGGGGGCTATAAGTGAGGAGGTCCATCCAGGAGATGGGATGAACGAAGGGTATTACTTGTCCTTCTACGCCACCACAGCACTGTTATTAAAAAATTATTAAAAAGCAGAAAAACTAAATTCAGACTTTCAAAGTCGACCTCTTCATGGTAACATGCATGATTTTATTCCAACAAATCAGTGCTATTATTGCACAGTGGAAGCACTGAGGAAACACAGCAACTCTGCCACAAAGTGGAAGACTACAGAACGTTTCGGGGGGGGGGGTCGCTGAGACTGCAGAGCTCTGTTAGCACACAGACCACGCACCGGGAGCTTCACGGCTGAGCCACTCCTGCAGGTGTGATGAGGTGGTCCAGCACTTCTAACTGTTGCTAGGCTTCATGTTTTGTGTTGGTTGTGTATTATTATGTTTTTGCTTGTTGTGCTCCTGATTGTTACAGTAATACCTCTTGGTTTGTTATTCTTGATCGGGATAGAGCTCTAGTCTCGAGGACTCCTTTCTTTCTGTTGTTCAGTGTTGTCAGAATTCAAACTGTCCTTTCTCTGTGTGGTCCTGAAAAACTAGTTCATCTATTTGTTACTTCTAGGCTGAAATTCCTTATTGTCAGGCTGCTTCCTTGAAAAGCCTTCAGCTGATCCAAAATGCCAGTGAGATTTCTCCCAGTAAAAATCCTAAACTGCATATAAAATCCTTCTTCTTACACAGTCCTGAATGATCAGGTCCCATCTTATCTTAAAGACCTCATAGTACTGCATTATCCCCGTAGGGATTTCACTGCCAGACTGACCCTGAACCATCCCTCATAGTACACTTCAGATTAAGTAATAAGTTCCCAGTTGGAATTTTCAACTGGAACACCCACTCAGCTCAGGTTCCCAGCTTGGAAACCCAACCCCGAGTTAACAATCCATGCAGTGAACAGCTACTCTGTGCTGCCACTGCCATGTTTCTGATTTGCTAAATAAATGATGCACAGACCGCTGATCAGACGCTGCAGCGCTGCTTTGAGTATCCTGCTGCATTGCTGGTGATGCACGAATGGCTCTTCCTTACTGAGAAGCAAAACAAATCCTGGTTTTCAAAGTTTATTACTAATTACATTCAATTCAATTCCAACTTTGGAGGAATTGATGTTATGCTGCTAGGCTCAGACTGCTGGAGGACCTTCTCTACTTCCCACTCATTTCCATTTACTCCAGGGTTCAAGCCAGCGGTTCATCGCCCGGTGCTGCGCCGTGCTGAGGTCGTCTTGCGCCGGGCTGAGAATTTCACCGGTTCGCTCTCAGAACTCTTCTATCACTGCAATTAGCAAGAGGGCGCACTCTCAGCACACCCCGTGCAGAAGTAGAGGAAAAAGGAAACTACCAGGAGCTTGTGTTGCTTCTTGTCTTCGTAGACTCACAAGGATAACACACTGACCTGTTCTTATGGAATGTTTATTAACAACAGCTGCAGGTAAACATGCATCTTATTTTCAGAGCATCTTAACACAGACTAGAGGGATCCACACTGCCTATCGGCATCAAGTCCAATCAGATTCAGGTGCCTTCACTGACCCGTAGGACAACCATTATAACAGAATATTACATACATAATAATATCCAACACTTTACCATCACTGAATTAGCAAGCTGGCATTGCATTTAGCCTTTAGCAGGATACTCGCACACTGGGCTGAAATTTTTTCTGGCTAGAACCCTGAACTGTCTTTTGCAGTTCGTCCATTTTTTCTTTGTCTCCCACCCCTCCTCTTTTCTCTCTTTTTTTATCCTCTCACCTCTTGACCAGTCGTGGTTCACTGAGCTTGCTTTTGCATAAATTCTCTTCCTGTTAAAAGGGAGTTCTTCCTTCACACTGTCTCCAATGATCTGATGATTGGGGCTCTGCAGAATTCTTACAATATAAAGTGTCTGAGGTGACTGTTATCTGCTGCACAACATAAATCAAACTGAAAAGATTTGAATTTAATTTATTTGGTATTTTTCCTTATAATTTAATCAGTTAACAACTACAGGGTCACTGGCTATCCGGCACATTTTCAGATACTGGAAGCTAAAATGTTACACATGGATTTTGGGCTCTTCTGTTGTAAGCTTTTCCTTCTGGGAATGCCAACAGGCAAAAATACCATAAAAAAGAGGTGGAGGCAGTGATCCTCAAACTGTGCCCCAGAGCCACAGCAGGTAGGACAACAACCAGTGGGGAAAAAGTGAAAACAGGCTGCATGATTATGATTTTTAAGGGACAATAAATTGTGTTTATTGATGCTTTAATGCCAGTGTTTAAATGTGGCTTCTGAAGCAGACTCACTTGCCTTAACCTAACCCTGTAACCTTGGACAGGCCAAGCCGGCACAGGTTAACAGGTTTCAAACACTAAATCAGGACACAGTAAGACGTTCTTACCTGTGTAGTTTCTGTCGTCTGTGGCAGGCAAATAGAAAAAGGACAAAAGAAGAGTTGGTTAAAAATATTCAGGTAACAGAGTCGGTGCTGATAAACAGAGGGAGTGAGAAAAACATTCAGTTTGTTCAAGTTCACAAAAGCTCAAAGTTCAGACTACTTTACTCCACCAGGGGGCAGCAGTGCAGCACCATAGTAATCCTGTGAAATGCTCTGGGGGGTGGGGGTTAGCTGAGCAGTGACGCCTGGCAGGAAGTCCCTATTATGTAACAGTATGAACAACACATCCCATATAAAAGCTACCAGAACACCTCAAACCTCATTTAATCCACGTCTCATTCCACATTCAGTCCATCCGAGGTCGTTCCACATGCAGGTCAGCATTTCTACACTTTCAGGGATTATACAATAAGGGGCCTACTTTCCAACTGTGCTCATAATTCCTCTTTCATCTCTTTAATACTACCATTCCCATAGCAACTTTTCTGGTTGCCATGCCAACTCCTCTGATAACCAGTTGGCATCTCGTTTCCTTCACTTGTTTGTTTCATGTATGTGTGTGTGTTTTTTCCTAAATCCTCATTTATTTGCACTAATTTGAACAAATCTTTTCCGACAGCGGACGCGCCATCTGTTGTAACTGAGAACTCTGATGGGCGTTGGTGACATCATAATGCCCACTCAGGCTCTTATTCCCGAGTGCTGTTTCATGTACAGGACGTCATTTGCTTTACCTGCCGTGCCAACGGTGCAGACGACCCTCTGTGATTGGCCGGTTCAGTTACTGCCAAGCAACAGCGCTCCACCGTCGGGAGAGCAGGTGTTTGTAATTATCCGTCATCCTTAAAGCCTAACGTTCCTATTTTAGTGAGGCAGACTCTGAAACCCGAATGAGCAGGAGTAAATTACCAGGCTGCAGCTACTCTGACACTCGGGAGGACTTACAGCATCCCTGTCCTCACCCTATAGGCCAGAGTATATATCTGTATATGAGCTCTGGAAAAAAATCCACCTGGCTCCCTCAAAATCAGCAGATTTCTTTGGTACAATACCTTTAGTATATTTAATGAATCTCCCAGCTATGGTTCAGAGGGAATAATTCAGAAGGAATCATGGATAAAAGATGTGGAAGGAATCACAGAATCAGCTCAAAGCTGAGCCTGGTACCAAAATGTAGGTAAAAAGGAGACCTTTCATATGCTCCAACTATCCCACATGGTGATGAGAGCCCTGAAAGTTTCCTCAAAAATGCACTTTTTTGGTTTTTCTCCAGTAAATGATCAGAAAACAGATCAACGTCCAGGGTTCCTCTGCATCATGAAGCTCACATGGATCCCATCAACAGCGTTGGTCATAGAAAAAGCTGTGCTGAAAATAACTACACCCATTTTGGAGTGGGTGTAAAATTGATTTGGTTGCAGTTTTGACAGTGCGTACGTGTGTTTCTCAGCCCTAATACTATTGTGCAGCTGTCTTTTGTACTCGTGAAGTTATGAGGGATCAAAGATGATGGAAAAATAGAAGCACCAGATTTCCACCCACCCTGCGGACTTCGATCAGGTGGGAGGTACTCAGTGATGTTTCATAGACTGTCCCAGGAATCCAGCTCTGAAAGTGGCCCATCGGTTTATGAGCACACTAACATACATATAAGCTTGTTAGACAGTGCAGGCTTTAATTTTCTTGTAATGCAGTGAACAGTCACTAAGAGCCCCGGTGATGATGAGGAGGAGCGGGCTGATATTAGCCAGTTTATCAGTATCAGCATTTATGACAGTCAAAAAATGAAAAAAAAAAAAAAAAAAACACCCTTCAACCCTGTTATGAGTTATGAGTGTTCCATCGTTTGTCCACCAGAGGGCACTCTGCAGCTTCCCTGTTGGCAGCAACAAAGGAACAGCTGATCTGCAGTCGCATAAACAAACAATTGCACATAATCCGTTTATGTTTCGAGAAAATATCTGAAATACCGATTTTTGAATCAGTATCGCACATTTTTCCACAAGCTTTCTTACATTTTAATGTTTAAGATCAGATATTGTCTCATCTCATTATTTTTGCATAATGGCCCTAATTTGCATAAATAGTTCAAGTGTAGTAAAACACCTGAATGCTGAATGCATAGCAGCTGTTGTACAGTCACTCAGAGACAGAAACCCCTCTGCGGCGGTCCGCCCAGTGAGCGAGGCGCTTTGCTTTGGTGCTTATTCAGTCGGTTTTTGGGGTTTAAAAGTTTCAAAATCTTGTGACCAAGTTTAAAACATGAGGCGTGATTATGGCTGCTGTGAGGAAGGAGGAGGCCTGGCAGACACGTTACAGATTTAGCCTGTAATTATCTTTACAAAGAACCTCAATGGATGAGCTCGTGTCTGATTTTGCAACTGCAAGATGATCTGACAGCTTCCATGAGTTCTATACAAAGACTGCTGTGATTTCGGCTGCCGAGCAGAGCTACTATGAAAAGCTGCTAATTCCATATAACAGTTACTGATTATCAAAACTGAGTTCAACTACTAAAGGTTGACTCAGGAGATTAACTTAAAAAAACTGAATCCCAAAACTGAAAAACGGGAAGTTACTAAACAAATAAATATCCAAATAATCAAATATTCAAGTACACACTTGATATTTTGCTCGGCTTCTTTCTGGAGGTCATCGAGAAAAACGCCCCAAATCCAGAAACAGCTGCATGCTGCATTTTTGCTGCAGCGTCTCAGATTAAATTTAAACAGCATTTTTAACTCGTTTCATTCCAACAGTTTAAAGAGATTCAAATTAGTATAAAAAGTATATAATCTGCACAAGCTGGAACCAGAACTGCATGACGGGTCATGAAAAAGTGATTAAATACGACCTTGAAATGTCTGATATTTAATGCCCGATTTAATTCTATACGCACCTGTGAGCATCGATTTCCTGTGTATGATGCTGAGGAACAGAAACCTGGAGCTTTGATCTGTTTTCTGATCATTCACTGCAGAAATCTTTCAAAGGCCACTGAAATGTGACACAATGGTCAAAACGAGCTACAGCGCATGAAACGTGTCCTTTGACCTACATTTGGATTCCAGCTCATCTTCCAGCTGTGCTTCCTTCTGTGTTGGGCGCTCACAGATTTTCCAGGGAATGACCCAGTTATGGTTTGTTTACAATTCATGTAATTAATTGTTTATCTGCTGTGGTCTTCATTCATTTTCATCACAGCAGCTGATGTTTGATTTTCTATGTATTACCTGATTTGTTGTTTTAGCTGTAAAACATTTTTAAAGGCTCTTTCCTAAATGGGTAAGCACAACACTGAGTAAATGAGAGTCTCCAGTTGTTCCAATGATTAATCATCATTATGTGCGGCTCCAGTTCGTGGCTCCAGTGTCATTAACTAACGTCTGTGTTGTCAGTCGGCTCGCTTCGCCTGCAGAATCTCTTGTTGAATGGCACCCACCATATAACATAGCTGTCTGAGTTCCACTAGCACACACAGTATAATGGAAAGCGGATTTATTCTGAGACACTCACACAGGCAGGTGGGTTTAGGCGCGTCCCACTTGCCCAGCTTAGTGCAATGGCTGATGTTTCTGCCCTCCAGGATGAAGCCGGCATGGCAGCTGTAATGGAGTACGGTTCCTTCCACAGGTGGCCCGGGAGGCTTTGCCGTCACCCTGCCATTCTCCAGAGACGTCCACACCCGCGGGCACAACAGCACTGGAAACGAGAAGGACACAGACGGAGTTAGGAAAGGTAAATGCACAAATACACAAAATAAGAGCTGCACAAATGTTTCTCAGACAGAGAAACATTTGTGCAGCCCTTGCTGATGTTTTCAGCATTTTCTGACTAAAATGCTGAAAACATGATGAAAAACTGAAGCAAAGCTGCAAAATAATGAGCTGAAAGAGACTCAGAGGATAATAATGATTTATTTACAGCCGGGTGGGTCATGGCATGAAAAAAAGCAAATAAATCCGTGAATGCGGCCCACCCCACCCCCTCAGAATCAGTAGACTTTTTATCGTATATGAAGCTATGCAAAGTTTTCCTGACCCTTTACAGGTCCTGAGGGGTAGGGCTGGGTACAAATTTGGCACTTTTTAATTTAATTCTTGAGCCCACATAACTTAATTGTATGAAAGCTTGTTTCATAAAAAAAATTAAAAATCGCCAGTTGTAACTTGAAATTTCAAGTTTTTTTCCCTAAATTTTGCGTTAATAAATTTAAATTGAGGGTTTTTTCCAACTTTATTAATCAAGGTGGCCCATTTACAGAACACAAACAGCATATGAATGCTGAATGTATTGTTTGACCTCATTATGAAAAGCAGTAAAGCATGGTTTCCTTCCGGAGTATTTGCAACAATCAATATGATATTTTGACATTAACGGTAGAAAATGTATCAAGTAATCAGAGTTGGGGTTTTTTTGCGTACAGTTTTCAGAGAGGCCAAACAAACATTCTTCCACGATAAGAAACTGTTTTTCAACGTTATTAGTATTGGTTCCCTGTTTGTTTGACCTGCTTTCTAATAATTCACTGGAGAATTATTAGGTCTGATTAAAGTTAATGAAAATGAATTTCAGTGTCATCAATCATTAATTTATTTACTGTTAATTTGCTTTTTAATTATGATGGTTGTTAGAATGTGTTACCCAGCTTGAAAGTCAGGATTTTTCATACAGTCCCTGATACATTATCAGGGAGAATGTTCACTTAGAAAACAGTGAATGCTCCATTGAAGAAATTAAAATAAATCAATAAACTTTGCTGGACTCAAACTGGCGTACAGGTAGCTGTACCAAATCTCGTATTGATCCTGCCTCATTCAGTAAAGAGTCTCCCTGATACTGCTATGGTTGAGATAGATGGAGGTTTGTGATGCTTCATTTCTGCAGCTGATATTTTTTAGATCGGGCTCAATAACATCAGTGTCACTGACTCACTGCTGTAAAGCTGTTAGTCACTCTCGTATTTACAGTTTTCATTAGGCACAAGGAAAAATCTCCCTCGACTTTTCAATATTTGACACCAATCTGTAAATCAACACATGTTGTCGAGGCAACACGGGGTATTACTGTATTTCACATCCACCCTGTATGTCTCCGGTCCTTACAGTGGACTGCACAATTAAAGGGTTATGGACTGAATTTGGGGGACATTTTTAAAAGGAAGAGACCCTAACCCTACAGAGAAATGAAAAAAGAAGACAATCAGAGCACGTATGCAGCAAAAAGCTTGGATAGCCGTTGTGACAAGTGTACGGAAGCCGAGAGCGGACGTGGTACGTATAAACTTTTTTCTGATGTTTTCTCCAGATAACGAGTTATTTATCTCATTATCACGAAATAACGATTACAGTACGATTACAGTCGAGATAACGACATAACTCGTTATCTGGAGAAAACAAACTTTGTTTTCTTGAGAAAACGAGTTAATCTACCGATGGTTTTCTTGAGATCACGAGATGATTATCTTTTCTTCAATGCTCATGGTCAGTTTCTCAGTGTTCTTAAAACCGTTCCAAGAATGGACCCATGCTGAAGATGTCAGATTGTGGTGAATGTCTCCACAAAACAAAGTTCGTTTTTTCCAGATAAAGAGTTATTTATGTCGTTATCTGGAGAAAACTGTAATCATTACTTCGTGATAACGAGATAAATAACTTGTTATCTTGAGAAAACCATCAGAAAAAAGTTTAGACGTACCACGTCCGCTCTCGGCTTCCGTACAACTGAGTTGTTTTGAATGTTTTGATAGGTAGATGTGTAACGTTCACATTAACATGCAGTGGAATAAATTATATGAGCACTTTTGTGGAGCATTAAAATACATAGGTCAGTATGGTTGCTGCATGAAGCTAACCTTACAGAAGTTTTGTTATGGTAAGTATTAAAGTTATAGTTTAGATGATGTCATTAGTAATGGTAGCTTAGTGAGTCTTTAGAAGGTAAAGGATGACATACAGTCAAGTCCACGAGGATCTGGGCAGTGATGCAGTTTTAATGATTTTGCCTCTGTGCACCACCACAAACAATCAATCAATCAAACAATCAATATGTGACTAAAGTGCAGACTTTCAGTTTTAATTTAAGGTGTTTCATGAAAATGTTGCATTAACTGTTTAGAAGTTACACTTTTTTTACAGCCTCTATTTTCAGGCTCAGAAGTAATTGGACTATTTGGGTGGTTTGCAAAATTACAAAAATGTATTGATAACATTGTCTGCATGATTGTTTTATCAGTGGTGCCACCATTCTGTGGACATGTATCCAATATTAAAAACAGCTTTTAGGTGCAGCTTGACAGTCTAACAAAGGATCCCTGCTCATTCCTGAGTGGACACACAAATTAGCTTTATTAAGTAGTCCACACCTTTACTGTAACATGATTTATAGGGTAGCCTTTATTTCACAGCTATGAACATTGCAGATAATGACACATTGATTCATTTTACTGAATGAAGCTTTAAGATGAAACATGTCGATTCCCAGTAGTTAAACAGAAGCTGAATCTCTGCCATCATCGGTTTATTAAAATTAGAGCACATATACTGTAAATACTGTTGATGCTTTCTTAAGGTCTCACCACAGTACATGAGTCAGGGTGAGGTGTGGACTTTGACTGGGTCACTGATTCTTTTCCTTCTTAGACATCCAGTTGGAGGTTTGCTGTGTGCTTGGGATCACTGTCCTGCTGCATGACTCAGCGTCAGCCAAGCTTTAGCTGCTGGACAGATGCCCTCAAATTTGGCGCTAGAATATTGTGGTATACAGCAGAGTTGATGGTCAACTCAATGACTGCCAAGTGCCCATGTCCTTAGTTTGCTGGGATGTCCACTCCTGATACCACAGACCTGAACGCACCATACCTGCAGACGGTCAAAACGTCAGCTTTCAAAGATGTCATCACAGTTGCTAATTATCACTTCATCAACTGTATTTGATTAGCAACTCCTGATTGCTCCTTATCCTCTTAATTCCTGTGGAAGCAGTAAGGGTGTTTTCACCGGGCTGCTAATATAGCAGGAAGTCTGTTCCCATCATTTATTTGTTAAACAATAGAAGAACTCCGGCTTTCAGGGCTGGCAAACTGCTTATTGTAAAATAATCTGCTCTGTCTGCCAAATTCACGCAGAACTCAGAACTCTGACTGTTTAACTGTTCCAGCTTTGACCCTTCACTTTATCTCAGTCAGTGCAGCCTTTGGAAAAGATACCCCTCAAAAAGGGAAATTAAATTAAAGAAATAAAGATCTATATATAAAGATATATATAACAAACACCGGGAACGCGTTTAGATTTTTACCAAAGAAGCTGACCCAGCATTAATTTATGCCTTCATTTAAAATCCAGTCACCTCTCAGGTCGTCAGGTAGAAATCTCTGAAATGTTCCTACAATCAGGATCACATCCAAATATGCCGAGAGAGAGTGTGTGTGTCCGTGTGTGTGTGTGTTTTCACTTTGTAACCCTGCACAGTTGTTTGGATCTTGTGTGTTCAGCACACTGAGTTTATCATTTATTTTTATATAAATAAGCTTTTTGTAGCAAAGATCTTTAGAATCGGGTCGGGTTTATTTCGGGTCACAGAGGTGTTGGTCTTCCACCAAAGGAAACATTTGTAACCATTATTTAATGGGGTTTCATTTGCATAAGCATAAAATACATTTTTGTACTATATGCTTGTGTAAATTATTTTTGCCCAGAAATAACACTGCCTTCTGTTCAGGCAGGTAAAACACTGCTTTAGGACTCGCTGCTGTAACTACATGCGGATCAGTCATTCTTCCCTTCCTGAGCCTCCTGCACACAGCTGGCCACCGGCGCGCCTGTAGTTAGCTTTAATCATGACTAACGTGGTCTCAGGACAGCGTCATTTCTCTGGAAACAAGGCTAGCCACGCCACACTGCTAAATGCATTCCAATAAAGAGAAGCTCCACTCCAGAGTCTATAGTCATGCTAGTAACCCTGCAATGTTCACAGTGAATCTAAAGGAGATGAAAGGAATGCAATCAGACTGCAGCCTCAGTCACAGAGGCAGTGGCTTAAAAAAGACTTTTTTCAAGGTTTTTCATCTCTTCTAGTTACGGCTGCTGCAGAAAGAAAAAGAACGACCTTCCCCACAGTCCACACATGAATAGATCCCTTCATCTGAGCAAGCACTGCTGTAGGTAAAAGTGGAATATAAATGAGCAAAAGGCTGAAAATGTGTCTGAGCTTTAAATGAATTCATCCTGTGAGATTATTTCTTTCCCTTGTTTGCATATTTTCAGGCACTAGTTTCTAGTACATCTGGCAGTGTTCCCACACAGAAACCAAACAGGCAGGAAGCAGCGATGCAGACGCTACAAAGTTAGGAAACAGAAAGTTTTGTGTTCCCGGTAAAAATAAAAGAATCGCTTTTTCTTTTTGCTCTGATCGCCTGACAAAATGGCCAGGCTCTTCAATGCGTTTCTGTTAAGCTGCCGAGTTTGTCAAATCTTCCTTCCAGCATGTGAGCACAAAATAAAACTCCAATCTGCACATTGCAGCTTGTGCTCTTACATAAGCCAAAGACAACAAAAAAATCCTGCTTCAGAGACAGAACTCCTGGGAAAAATTCCACTGGTGTTAAATGTGAACTGGAAGAACAAAAGCAGGAGGTCTAAACTGGGATTTGACTGGATTGCTGCCCTTGTTTTCAGCAGGAGCCCAGGCTGAGCACTGTTCAGGACCATTTTGCTTTGCAGAGAGATACAATCAGTTCTGTGCATACAGAGATCCTCTGTGGAGGTGTTACAGATAATTTCATGTTCACATCTATTTATTTTATAGGCCTTCACTTATTTTACAAGCACCTCAGGGAGCAGAGGGGAAAATGGCTGAGCTGCAGTGTAGAATCAGCATATTCACATTTTCTCTCCATCAGGTGTCTTTGAGTGCCGCTGCTTTGATGCACGGGCCACAGAGAGAAACTCTAATGGTCCCATTTTACACCTTAGGAGGCTTAAAGTCGCAGGTTTAGCAGCCCAGAGGTTGAGGCTGCCGTCAAACAGTCAGTTTTGCTTAGAAAGGTTCTTTTCTTATCTCATTAAACTGACCTGCAAGTATCTATGATTTCTCCCCCGCTTCTTTATTTCTTCCTTTAGCAGAAACACTGGACCATCCTTTATGAAATGAAAGGAGGTAATTCACGAAGACAGCTGAACAGCAATGTCCATAACTACCAGCAAATATGCTGATGTGCTTTTAACAAACTGTTAACGCAATAGCTGAAATGGAGATGTAACACTGATGTAGGCCGGTCTGCTTGTTCTGGAGCTGCTGCCTGTGTGCAGCACTTTGTAGCATAGGTCTAGAAAAATGCTCCATAAATAAATATAATTAGCCAAATTAAAATGATCAAAGTGAAGTGGAGGTTGCATTGTAGCTCTGTTTGCATTGCTTATGTCCTCATTCTGAGCACTGTTGCATTGCCAGCTTTTAGGATTATCATTAATTAATTTTACTTCAAAGATGCTAAAAGCTTTAATAAAGCGAGCGTTAAAATGGACCATCGTCATTGGACTGGAGTTGGGCAATATTTCTTATTACAGCCATTTCATTTCAGCTCACTGTTATGACTGATGAGGTCATTTTTGCCATAAATAGGACTGTACAGGTCTGCTGGAGTCAAAGAGCGTGAATGTACGAGCCAAATCGGAAAAAGTTGGGAGGCTATGGAAAATGTAAATAAAACCAGAATGTCTTATTTACTGTAGGACGTAGAAAACAAATCCAGTCCTATGAATATTCCTGTGATCTTCAGGCTCTCAGGCTGCACTGCATTAAAAACAGGCCTGATTCTGTCACGGAGATCACTGCATGGGCTCAGGAGCACTTCCAGAGATCCCTGAGCACAGCTCACCGTGCCATCCACAGGTGCAGGTTACAGCTCCCATCATGCAAAGAAGAAGCCGCGTGAACGTGATCCAGAAGCACGGCCGTCTCCTCTGAGCCAAAGCTTCCTGAAAATGGACCGAGGCGACATGGAAACTGTCCTGTCAATCAAAATTTGAAACTCTCTTTGGAAAACATGGATGAGGGACCATTAAGCTTGTTATTGGCACTCAGTTTAAAAGCCTGCATCTCTGAGGGGATGGGGGGTGCTTCACTGCCTATGGAATTAACAGATTGCACATCTGGAGAGGCTCTGGCAGTGCTGAAAGGTATATACAGGTTTTAGAGCATCATGTGTTCCCATCCAGATGATGCCATTTTCAGGGAAGGCCTTGCATATTTCAGCATGATGATGCTAAACTGCATCCTGCATCTCTTCCAGCAGTAGAAGAGTCAGAGTACTGAACTGCCTGAAGTCCAGACCCTTCAAGATCTGAAAACATCTGGAGCATCAGGAAATGAAAAATGCAACATAGAAGACCCAGGACTGCTGAGCAGCTACATCAGACCTGGGACAGCATTCCTCTCCCAAAGGTCCAGCAGCTGCTCTCCTCAGATACAGACTATTGTTAAAGGGGATGCTGCACATGCAAACATGTCCCACTGTTTTTGAGCCACGTTGCTGCCATCAAATTCAAAGTAAGCTAATATTTTCCTTAGGTTTCCTTGGGTTTGTACATTCCTACCCCATGAGACTGAATACAACAAAGTGAAGGTAATGCTGAAGTTCCGTCAACCTGCATTCCTTCTAATGGCCAGCAGGTGGCAGCTCCTTTGGTTTCTAAAAGACTTCCCAGTATAGAAGTCTATACAGCCCCCCTCTCTGTGTTCAGGTGCAGGTTTCAAGTCTTACTGAATACATGAAGCTAATGTTGCAAATCAAAATATAGTGCCAATCAGAGTCAGAATTAAGAATAAACCAAAGTTTGCTGACTGGCTAACAACCTGCCAGTCACGAGTCATCAGCCAATGAGGGCATTCTCAGCCAGACCCACCCCTCATTAATGATGCCTGCTTTCAAAAACAATGGGACACTGACATGCAGGTTTAATATACAGATATCAGGTGGAGTATGGGAGATGAGGTTATATTTTTAGTGCAGTAGACCCAACATCCACCAATCAACAGTGTAGTGTAAGTGCAGACTCTGAGCAACGTGGCTCTCTTTCCTAACTTCATATGAATTCTTCTTCACATCTTTCCTTCATGATGTTTTAAGAAGAAGTGATTGGGAAAAGTTTTTTGTTTGATTATTCGACCACAGCCTGCCGTTTCCACCCCATTTGCAGCTCTGTGGTTTGCTCCTGCTGGTTGGCTGCTGGTTGGCTTTAGGCACTAAAAACAGCCCAGGAACAAGAATGGCCAGACTAGTACCGACGCAACATACAATACTGTGCAGAAGTCTTGAGCCACCCCTCATTTCTTTCTATCCTACGTCCAGGGAGCCCGACTTTATCATACTGTTTTGAAGTGGCTCTTGAGCAAAAGCTCTCATAGGTCTTTCAAAGTTTTTAACTGGAAGGGCGGCTGTCAGGAAGCCATTCTTAAGGAAGGGAAACAGGGAGAGAAGGCTGAGGGATGCCACATTACACAAGAACTGGACTAGGAGAGAGGTACGACAGCCATCTGTAAAGCACAGTGGAGGCTCCATAGTGGTTTGGGCTGCATTTCAGCCAGTGCTGTTGGAGGTCTTCTCAAAACTCATGGAATTATGGACACAGAAAAGTACCATCACATTTTGATCCACCATGCAATACCATCCATGCATACTGTCTGTCCATTTATGTTTGCATGTGCTTCAATAAATCACTGCACTTATTTCCTGAAGAAATGAGGGGAGGTTCAAGACTTTTACACAGTACTATCCTTGATTATACACCACATGAATTCCACTGAGAGTAGTCATGGATGTTCAGATATGGGTGATGAGATAATCCCAGCTCAGAGTCCAGACTGCAGAGCTTAAATATATCCAGAAACTGAGAGCTGTTAGGCAGGCTGGCTTTGCCTAACCAACAGTTTTCATTATTCTTGGGAATTCTTTGGGAAGAAGACAGCTGGCAGCTGGATGATCTCCTTCGCTGCAGCCTTCTGTGAGCCGGTTAGCCTCTCGCTCTGTTGACTTGTCAGTCAGTTTAATCTACCATTCGAATGTGAGGGCCGAGCTGGAGTCCAAGGGGAGCAACTTATTTTATTCCAGTGCTTGAAACTGTAACCAGCTCAAGTCCTAACATGAAAGAGTGACATCCATGGTCTTCTCCCAACTTCAGCACACAGTTTATCAGAACATCATGTTTTTGGATGAGGAGGTACAAAACCTGCTGAAGTCCACATCAGTAGGCAGGTGTGGGCTCAGTGGCATAAACCAGAGTTCCTGCCTTAGGATCATAATTAGTGCTGTAGAAATGTGCATGATATTATATTTAGCATTTAGAGTCAGGTTTTTATTAGCAGCTCATCTCACTGAGACTCTTTTATATGAGTTTAAAGAGAATATCAGTTTAACCTGACATGCTTATCCATTAATGACTTTTTTTAATAACTTGAAAGCTTCATCTTATTAATTATTCTTTAAAACTAAAAGATATGAAAAATGGCTATAATCAGTATTTCCGATCCTAATATTTTATAATCATGTGACATCCTTAAGATGGTGGGAACTGGGACTGATGGGGCTGTTTCCTGTCTGGCTGCAGTTTACTGGTTTGGCACCTCTCACAGCTCTCCTGTTGCACCAAATCAGGATGCTATTTTCAGATGAAACGCCTCTGAAAATTCATTGTACACTATCTGCTCTGTGCCACTCAGTTTATGGAGGGAGGGAAAGTTATATGGGTTACACAATGTATCATTAAAATACACAAACATGTCAAAATATCAGTCATTACATAGGGGTTACATCTGACATTCTCTTTTTTGGGCATGTTTTCCACAGTGCTGTCAGCAAAGCTACTGGGGACTAATATGAGTGAAACACCATCCAGAGTAGGACGGCTTACCAACAGCGAGGACATGAGCTCCTTTCAGTCCCTAAACTCAGTGACAGCCCTCACATGACTGTAACACAGAGCTGCTTTATATTATTGGAAAAGTTCTCACTCAGATGGAAACTGAACAGGACCCTTCTGCTTTCTTAAACATGTTTGCAAAGTAACCATATGTAATAAGTAACATCGGTTTTAAAAAGTTCAAATGGATCATCTTTATTTATTTAAAAGGAAGCACAAATATCAGATACCAGGTAATAATTCCACACTGACTCAGATATGATGCATTGAGGCTCTCGGGTATTCTGCATGACTTTCAAATAATTAGTCTCAACTTTTCCCGTCTAATATTATCTGTGCTGACTCAGCACACACAGGCAGATGAACTCTTTAGTGCTTTTTGTGTTTCTGTGGTTACAGATGTGAGAGTCGAGGCTGGTGATTGTGTCTGACAGGCTGCTGTTGGGGAAACAAACCCGCTTATATCTGTTTATTTTCATTTGTAAGACCCTCAGCAAGATTTCTGCACACATTCAACTGCATCAGATCTATCTGTCATCATCTTCAGGACCCATCTCAACGAGGTTTCACTGAAAACCAGACAAACTTTATCTGAGATGTGTGTGTGTGTGTGTGTGTGTGTGTGTGTGTGTGTGTGTGTGTCGGGAACAGGGAGTGTGTTACTACAAAAGTAGCAGTGCAGTAAACTCTTTAATATTTGAAGACCTCTCCTGTTGGAGGCATCGTTGCCTTTCTGAGTCATTTTATAGCCTCTGTTTCTTCCCCTCATTGGAGGGGCGTGTCCCTGCATCCACCCTGAAATCTGAAGCCATGATGGCTTTATTACCTCTCAGGTAATTCGTTCATTTCTTCATGTAAACATACGTGTTAGTTTTACCACATTTCCCTCCTCAGTTTGAAACAAACAACAAAAACAGATGAATTTATTCGTCTGCTTTTCGATCCTCACCTCAGCAGGTAGCTGCACATTCAGTGAATTGAATTGTTTTTACGGTAAAAAATTTGTTTATTTATGTTTATTTAGGACTGTATGAAGAACGCCCCACTTTGGTCTATTAATAGCTAAGGTGATTGACAGGTACTCTAACTCGATAGGTGATGCTGTAATTGAGCAGATTAATTTTGACTGCATCAATGCTATTAGTGACATATAAAAGTAACCGTCAACAAGTGCCAAACAAAGTGAACAACAGGAGTCGGCAGACACCAGGAGCGAGGCTAAAAGCAGGTTCAGACTGCACCTGTATTCACCAGGTGAACACAAACACGGCTCCCCGTGAATCCTGGATTTCATTGTAGTTTGGCTTTAATTTGAAATGTTGATTGCGCAGACAGGACACTTGAAAATACACAAGATTTGTCTGGATTTGGTTCACTCAGCATCATTTTCAGTCACAGCAGGAAACTGTCAGCAGAAAGGCTCCCATGAACTCCCAGTACACTCCCTGTACTCAGCACCGAGTGCCAAACAAACAGAGTTAGCTACAGAGACAGCAGTATTTCATCGACCGAGCATTTCTCTGAGGAGCTGGAGGAGAAACTGAGCTAAAACAGTAAATATTGCACTTCTATTTGCCAGGCAGGCACAAACAAAACTCTGAATGAGCATAAATGATGCTCCATATGTGTAAATATCAGACTCTTAACATCTTAAACACGTTAAAGAACATGCTTTTATACTAACAGATATGAAACATAATTATGAGATAATAATTTCATGGTTTGGAATTAGCTCAACATGCCCGCTACTGCTGTCAATTATTCTGAACACTGCAAAGCCAGAGATGGGCTAAGTCATTTCTTGGGACAGCTCTGCTACTCAAGGAATTCATATAAAAATAGATAAAAATGCAGCACACCTCCTCCAGTGGCTGCTCCTGAACCGATAAACCGCACACAGCCTGCTAATGCAGACGCTTCATTCAGAGCTTTTTGCTCAGTGTTTCTGTGACTTTGACTGCAGCAGGAAAAAAACAAAGAGCTGCCTTCTTTCCCGTCACACCTGCATGGATCACCTCACAGGTGGAGCTGGAAGGACGGTTCGTTGATAGAGAGAGAGAGAGAGAGAGAGAGAGAGAGAGACAGCAGCCTCTGAGCCGATGTGCACACACCAAAGAACTGCAGTTCCTCTAATCGATGTTACATTAGACAACTTTACTGCTAAACAGCACACAGATACAGAAACACTTCTGGCCTCTATGGCTGGTTTCCTCCTTTCATAACAGCTATATGAGTAAGGCTATCAGAGCTATCAGCTATCATGAACCTAACGCCTAGGCTCCAGACCCAATAGGTGACGTCACAGTGGCTAGGTCCATGAGCTAACAGCTTAAATTCATACAGCCTCCCACCACCATGATCCTCTACCACATTAAAGTCTGTTTCAGGAGATCCTGAAGGGAAAAGTCCTCCGCTTGAATTCGCAGCCCCGCGGCAGATGGAAATGATTTGCGTTCCGGTGCTGCTCAGTATTTTGTGTGGCCTGAGAACCACTGAGCACCTCGTGTCTCACACATCCACATCCTCTCAGTCTCTCCACATCTCTCTCACTATGCAGTGGATGGAGTTAGCGTGGAACGACCTCTAAATGCTCAAGAACACCCTGTCTGTATGAAAGCGGCCCATGGAGCTGGAGCCCATAAATGTAAATTTTGTGGGACAAACATTTTTCTTCTGGAAACTTGCATCATGTTTTTGATGGAAGAGATCAAGACAGTGGAAACAGTTTCAGATTTGTTTTTACTGGTTTTGACTGCAGTCACAGCACCTAAAATACAGCTGCCATTTTAATTTCAGGCATGAAGCAGCAGCAGAGAGTTTGTAGCACCACCAGCTGCTTCTAATACACAGTGAAGTTTCTGTGGTGGTTCAACTGCCATCGAGTTATCCTCTGTGAACTTTAAAAGGGGAGGTCCTTCGTCAGCATCATCGGCTTCACTCTGAGGACAAAGGCTTGTTTTTCTTTCTTCCATTCACACATTTTTGAGAATGTTTGTCAACATGTAAATAAAATGTTGACTTATTTGTCTCAAACAGCTGAAAATAACTGCCACCCCCTCCCCCCTCGCCCCACCGCCGGTGTACAGTGGTATTCACAGGAAGTGGCTCTCCTGGTGTAACTTGAGCAGTGATGACTCGACCCTGAGGGGACTTGGGGTTTTAAAATGATGGTAACAAATGTTGGCAGCCGCACCAATAAAAGGTGTGGTTTCATTTCATGAAGTCAGACTGCATCACTTCACTTTACTGTGGAATTTCACAGCAGTTTTGTACATGGTGACAGTGAACGGTTACATAGTATCTGACACTTTCCTTTGTGTGAATAGTAAACAGGGAGGGTGGTGAAGCACTGTCAAAACAACTGGGATTTCATTTCAGCTTAAGTGTGGCTTTAATTTGATGCTGATTAAGCAGACATGACACTTAAGAAAGAACTGATGATTATACACAAGAGCCATCTGGGAGGGTGGGGGATAAAAGAAGGACGAGGAACAGGGGAAAAAAGGGAATTAGACCAAAGAGGACTTACAGCATCTGCTGGGCTGCGTCATGTCCGTCCATGTGCCGTTGGGTAAGCACTTCCTGACCTTCGGTCCCACAATCACTCTGTTTCCTCTGCAGATGTACTCGATCTCATAATCCACGGGCAGGATCTGCACACTGCGGATCTGTGAAGGGAGCATGGGCACAGAGAGATCAGGAGAACGGAAAGTGTGATTGATGGTCTCTCATCTAGAAGAAAGCCATTCTGTGTCAGAGTGCCATGTGGCCACGACGAGGAAAAGCATTTTAGAGCGATACTGTCTGAACTGATGTGCTGTCACTCTCTCAGTTACATCATCTCTGCATGTAAGAGGATGGAAATATATGTGAGGGAAAAAGCTTTTCATGGTTTTAGTCATAGCCACAGACATACATTTGAACAACAATAAGGAATGATTAATCTGCAGTTGGACACTAGAAACCTGTTTTCACACTGAAGCTTCTCTGCTTACAGTTAATCATGCCTGTACAACTACATTAACCATTTCACAGCTGATGTTTCTTAAATGGAAATTCTGATGTTTTAGTGAGAGAGTAGTAGAGTAGATATAATTTGGGGATTTAATGCACTAATGTACTGTGTTATTTCATATCCAGTAAGTTGGGGCAAACTTCACAGGCCTGCCATTGGCTAAAAGTCAGGCGGTACCAATCTGGAATTCTGTCAGATTTTTTTTTTTTACCTTTAGAAAGGACAAATCAAAGTGACATATTTTCCCTCTGACCTGCAGCTTTTTATCCATCTACACTGTTTCTTTGTGAGTTTCCCATTTTGGAGCTGTAATGATGTCTGCCCCCCCGGAATATGATGGAATTAAATGGCACCTGCCTTGTGGTGTTTACATAATACATTTGACAAACTCCACAGCAGCAACGGCTCTTTCAGATCTCATGACCCAGTTACTCAAAAAGAGAACCCACCAACCTGTTTATGTGGCGTTTCATACGGGACATATTTTCTTGCTACTGAGCTGACCCTCTAAATGTATCACTCTCCAGAAGGACACAACCACCATGACAAGCATGCAGAGAGCTGTGATGTTAGCTAGCTAGCACTTTAGTTTGGTGGGCATAGATAGAAAATAGTTCTTATATGAAACTGTGCATATTATTTTAGTAACCAGGGTATGACTCCCGGAAAGAGACATTTCTTCACTTCTTCTGTTTTGTACGTAGTAGTTTTTCTGTCACTTCTTCATGGTTTTCATCCCTGTTAAACAAATGGAAAAATTTACATCCACTGATGAAGACTGTGACAATCACTTAAAAACTTCTCACTTTGCCAAAAAAAACTCAGATGTCCAAAAGATCCCGGACAAACCCCCATTTATGTTACAAACCAGCTGATAAGCTGCTGAAGTGGGGACTGACACCAGAGTTTTCAGACCAGATAAGCTATGCTAAAAAACAGTAGCTGGGAGAGCACGATGAGGTCTATCGAGAAGAGCTGTCCCTCCCAGCCAACCTCAGTCATGCTTTTCACCTTGACAGGAGCAAGAACTGGAGCGATATCTAGAGACTCTTGAACTGCCACTGCAAGGCAAGCAGGGGTTGCAGAGGGCCATGACAGGAAGTTCGGTGCACTTTGACTAGTCACTTTTTCTAAAATATCAAGTGTTTAAGTTCTAAATGGATACATTTGATGCAGCAATGGCTGAACTATAAAGACTCCCAAATATTATTCAAGCAAAACTTCTGGATTTTCCACAAAGCAGCTTAGTTATGAATGATTTGATAAGCCAGTGGTTCTCCAACTTGTTCTGGCATACTCTCATTGCAGGAACAGAAAAAAAAACACCTGTTATATTTCCCCTTACAAAAATCTTATGTATTCAGCTTTGCTTCACTCCATATCTTTTCTTGCATCGTCCTGACCTACAGTGGCTCCATACACCACAGCTTGAGAACCACTGTGATAATGCTGTTTCTCTAAACCTGTGGCCTCAGTTTAAAGCTGAAATCACCAGATAACATCAATGTCATCTCAATGGGCAAAACTAAACTCCTGATCTGTAGTAAATGATCTGCAGGGGTAGAAATCTATCATTTGTCCCATTAATGTAACTCAGCATATTTGCACTGTAATGTGTCTGTTTGGGAAAATTCATTCTGGAGCTTTTTTAGACTTTACCTTAAGTGGTCAGTAAGACTAGAAAGATGTGATGTAAATGACCACCCCATTATAAATATACACTGAATCAGAGCTCACATGTTCCATCTATTTTAGTTATTAGTATGTAATTAGACCTAAATGCTCTGCTACACCTTCCAACCATCATGACTTAACTACAGCCTGCATTCATATAAATGATTTACTTTTTGAATTTCATTACTACTTATCATAGGCCAGATACTTTTGCTCAATTCAAGCTATAAACGTGGTGTATACTGACAGCAAACACAGCAACCAGCCAGTCTTCTTTTGCTTGATGAGGTCATTGTATCTTAATGGTGGCGGCCACCATTACTTTCTCAGCTATTAATGACACTATGAATGTAGATCATGCTGAGAGATCCATGATTTTAAATCATGATGCCTCCTAACACCAGCAAAGGTTTAACCCTCCATTTTTTATACTCCCAATTCACTCAAATAGGTTCAAACCTGCTCACCTCCTCTGACTTAGACTGCACTACAAACTCCATTCAACCTTTGAAACATTAACAGGACTTTGAACTTCCAGTGTTCTAGACTGTCTTTGATGTTTCAGGAGGAATTCAGTCAGAAGTCACTGATTTCTGTTTTTTCTAAACTGCTCTCAGTATCACAGGCTTAATACTTTGAGCACATGTAAAGTGTTAAAATATAGCCACAAGCCTCCCAGATGTCAGAGTGTAAGAAATAACCCTCAGAAGTTCTTTCACCTAAGCTTTAATTGTGAGGTAGAGTGTGTCCAAACACTCCCTTCATTTGAAGCCTGTATAACCACACGCTCAGCTACTTCTGCAGCAATTGAGCCGATTCTTTTTTCTCGTTCGATGTCGACTTGGTTGCCTCTGTCCTGTTTAAAGTCCGAAGGTAAAGAGTTTGATCCCATTGCTAAATATCCAGGTGCTGTTTTGATCCCCTTCTGTTATCTGAGCTGGTTGGTGCACCCGTGTGTGCTGCTTCCCTTAAACCTTTTTTTTAACACGCTGCCATGATCCCATTCGCTGCCCACGTCAGTGCATGCAGCCACTGTTTAAAAGCCACCGGGGGGCTGCAGTGACGCGTGCTTTTAATCAAACTACCAGGTTTCCACCATCCAAGCACGTGGAGCTGTCAGTATTTCCAGGATTCTATTCTATTTTATTTTAAACTATTTTCAGGCTCATGTGCAGACTAACACCTGTGCTCCGATTCACATTTAATACATGAAAAATGGAGTAAAAACAAGTATTTCAGCATTTACTTAAGTAAATGGCCAATAAAGGTACAAATGTTTGAGCATCAACATCTACTTAAAGTATCAAACATAACTGAGTTCTCATTATGCAGAATAATATACAATAAATTACTGGATCTCACTGATTGATTCACTTGTGTGTATAGCACTTAAATGTTACTGTTACGCAGCCATATCTATAAAAATACAGACTCGTGTATTAGTAGATTTTTTTTGTAAAGCTTTAAAATAAATGCTTTTGAGTACAAAGTGAAACATTTGCATCCAAAATGTGACAGGCAGCATAAATTGGAAAGGCCTGAGTAAATTACATTAAAACTACTTTGGTGAAGTACTTTCCACTACTGGCCATGTCCACACACTCATCACACACGCTAAGATACCAGTACTCTGGAGGACAGAGCCATCCCCATGCATCCATCATCATGCACAGTTTAATCCAGGTGGCGTATCACTTTAAGCACTCGATAAATTTGGCCTGCCAGGTTGTAGCTGGAGTTTGTACAGTTCTGTGCCCCCCTGTGCACAGCCAGAGTAAACAGAGACATCACAAAGTCACTGAGCTGGAAGGAGGCAGCAGCTGCAGCACTAAATATTTCTGCAAGCCCACTCTCAAACTTTGGGTTAAGTCTAATTATCTTCCTGCTTGATATAAAGCGGGAGGATAGATTATTGTCGTCACACCATCCATCTGTGAGGTTTCACCTTTCCAGATATTCTCCAAAAATACATACATAAATAAAACATGTCGGTGGCCAAAATGCTGCTGCTGAGTATTCAAAATCCTGAATTCATCTTTTATATACAGTCTATGGTCCAACTAAACCACCCCCACTGAAACAGCAAAAAGCTTTCATGTATGAATGAAACCATGAGTTGATATGTTTCCTTTCTGTGTCATGTTGGCTCAACGGGGCTGGCTGGGACACTTCTGACTGACAACACAGACATTTGTCCCTTATTGATTGCTGTTGCACTGTCACACCTCAGCTCAGTGCCATTATCAGTTATAATCGCTCACAAGTGGTCTTGGCAAAACTGTCCTGGAGTTTAGCTCATTGTTTGTACATTTGGTGCAGCATGTGGCATGTTTGACTGAGCATTTAAAGCTGGAGTGCCAGACGACAAGTTTGAGATGTTCTCTGGTGTTTCTGAGCTCCAAACTTCATTTCTCCAGTAAACGTCAGCTCTCATGGTGTCAACAGCTGCAGCCGGCCAGATCTCACATGGGTTCTCTGGTTAGTCCCTATATTATTATAAAATCATTCAGTCATTATATAAAATGTCCCTCTTCATCAAGTTTTAATCACCAGCTAATTTTTTTCATATTTAATGAGAGTATGGAGGAATGAAAGTGCCAAAAAGAAATTTAGAGCTCTGAGAAAAATTTAATTAAGTGCACCAAAAGTAATAATTGTAGACATTAAATAATTTACATGTGATGATATTTCAGGTTTAATTCATTTATGTATGTTTGTTTTCTATTTTGATCTTTATTATTTCATTTTATATTTATTTGGATTTATTTCTTCTTCTACTTCATAAAATCAATAAAAAGGAAAAAATACATTAGAAAATTAAAATAGAAATATAAAATGTTCACATTTTATGAATTAATTCATGCCCATTTTCAAAATATTATTGAATATGTTATATATAATTTTATATATCTATTGTTTGAATGTAATTTGGTGGTTTAATATGATATTTATTATTTTATTTGGGTACTTATTTATTAATTTATTTTTCCTTTGCCCCCCCCCCCAGTTTATAAACAAAAAGCAAATAAATAATTAAAAATTCCAATAGTAAGATGATTTAATGTCACAGTTTATAATTTAATAAATGTCTGTTTTTATATGATTTTAAGTTAATTTAATAGATTATAATTATATTTGATTTTTCCATTTATTTATTTATTTACTGCAGATTCAGTCCTTCATAAAAAGGAGGGACACTACAGTCCATTAACTGGCAAGTACAAATACTTATACTTTGGTGTCACTTGTTTTGAAAATCTTCAGCAGTAGTTTTCTGCGATTGATTTGAGCTGAGCTTCGATACTCTGCAGTAACCACAGTACCTGTTCTTGTGTTAGGCCTCTGTAGCGGATCCCGCCGTCCCTGGGAGGCCGAATGATGGCACAGCCTGGGAAAAAAGAAAGAAGACAGAATGAAGGACGATAAGAGTGCAGAGAGAAAGCTCCCACGTCTCCAGATAATGCAGATATATTACAGCAACATGATATATTATCTATTTCACTGACGCCTTCCTCGCTGCACAAATTGCAGCGTTTCATTCGGGTCACTTAGCAATCTCTGCAGAGTTACTTCTGTCCATTATTGCATATTGTAAACAGACACACACACACACACTGATTCGTGCACACAAATTACCTCCAGCAGATGAATTATGTATGGGCACAACGAGAGATGGAAGAGCACAGAGGAGAATCAGAAACAATAGCTGTGCCATTTCTGGATCTGAAAGAGAACGAGAGAGAGAGGCTTTAAAATGGGAAATCAAGAGTTCTGGAAGAAGACAGTTGAGACAAAAAAGAAATGGGTTACCGAGAAAATATCCTTACAGTATTAATGCTGCACACTCTGTTCTCAAATGCAGTCATTTTCACTTCACTGCATCAACCTTTTGGCAACAAAAAAAGCTCCCTTTTCAACCTGGCGGATAAGCTGCACGATGAGGCCACTTTTCTTTCTCTCTGCTTCTGTTTGTATTCACAGTGCAGACAGCTCAGGTTCATTTCAAAAGCCCTGTAGACAAGATTTCAGCTCAGGCTTTGATGGCTGATGCTGATATTTTTTTGCAAAGTGGATCCCCATTTCACACCAAAGTAAACTCAGCAGACTTTTCTTCTCTTCCAGGGTGGAAAAAATATCCTGAATAGCTTGTAAAGTGTGGCCGCAAAGGCTTTCTTTTTGCAAGGTGAGTGGTGCTATTTGGTGTGTTGACAGACTTTTAAGGAACAATGATTCACCCCAGCTATTCACGAGTAGCTCAGCTGAATGCAGCGCAACCGCCGACAGTTTGATCAGAGATTTGGGTCCATAATGCAGCAGCAGATCTTGGAGCCTTCAAACAGAGGTAAACAGTGGCCTACAGAGGTCTGCAGACTTTTTCACTTGAGGCAATTTATCAGACTTGGTAGCTCTCTGAGGACCCCTAAAAGGGCTTAGACAACTTTATTTTCCCATATGCTGCAATTCTACACCTGTAACCGCACTTTGATGTGTGAAATCTCTTCACACCAAGCGTGAATTTACAGTTCATAATGTGTGTCACACCAGCAAATACCTCTTATGTTACCTGTGTTTAATGTGTTCCCAGATTCCATGAAAACAGATAGAAAGAAGTATGCTGTGGAAAAAAGTGAAAACACTCAGGAGTCCCAAAGCCCCTGGAGAGCTGGCAGGCAGGGGAACATGCACACGTAACAGTACCAATGATAAACACCCTGTATCATCATCCAAACACGATCACGCTTAACAAGACAGTACAGAGATAGAGCAAGTGTGTGCGTGTGTGTGTGTGGGGGGGGGGAATGGGATGGGTGGAGGGCCATAACGAAGCAAAGCACCACAGTGAGGGAGACAGATGGCAGCGAGGCTTGCTTGTGGAAGGCAGACAAACTCTGCTGGAAACTTCATTAGCATTAACCGGGGTATTTTTAGAGTTCACTGACAAGAAGCATGCAGGAGGTAGACACCACCGCTGAAGTGTGCTGTGTGTGTGTGTGTGTGTTTGTGTGTGCGCGCGCGCTGTGGTCCGCGTGTGGGAAGCAGGGAGAGAAAGAAGGACAGCCCAGCAGGAGTCATTAATATCAGCGATCACACACCCAGCCGGATAAAAGCCCTCTGTGTGAGTGAGCGCACGGACTGAGGCAGCCTAACAGCACACGGCCAGCCAACTCCATCAGCTGAGGCTGCGCTGGCACTGAGCAGATAGAGCTAACAGAAGGGGGGCTATCGAATGGCCGAGAGCTGGAAAAGCAATTACGGCTTCAGCACTACGGACAGCGCCTCCAAAACACAACTGCCGTATGAAGCATCTCACACACCTGAACGCCATCCACTGCCAAAGTCACTGCTTCACACACACTGCCTACACTTCCTTGTATGTTTCTGCTGCCGGAAGCTGCCCTGGATAAGGGCTAATCCGGGCCATTTCAGCACCACAATGATGATGAGAATAGCCCGTAGTGGCTATTTTCTGGCGGCTCCACAGCCGTGGAGATACATGCACATACTCTCAAATGCTGCATTTTGTGCATGGCTGAGCATGAACTACAGGGTCACAGTGAGGGTGCCACCAACCGTATGCTGCCGGTAGTTGCTTGTCGGGTGTTGACAAGGGAATCCGTGATGGCCTGTAGAGGAAGGCCGACCATATTAACAAGTCCTCCCATGAAAGAATGTCCAAATATCATGTCATCAGCCTAAAGCGGCTGCGTGTTGCATAAAGAGGAGCAAAAGCTCGCATTCTCTCTCTAAAGGCACAAGAATGTGAACGCAAACACGATGGATCCAAACAAATCAGGCCCATCGCAAAATGAACGCCTCCTGCATTCAGATGTGACAGCTGTCTGAATTCCGCTCACGGGAAACGGAGCGTCTCCTGAATAAATGTGCTCTCATATTGCGACCTACAGCAGGAATAGCATGTAGCGCCCTGAAGCAAAGCTGTAGCATGTGTGTGTACTTACTATAGTTTCGATGCGCTCAGTGAAGATAACAGTGAGTCCTCCGGGTGGGACCCGCCAGGGGAAAAGCCCGGTGTCAGATTATTTGGTAGAAATATGCATCTTTGCAACGATTATATGGCTCTGTTAATATGGCTATACAATAAATGTGCAAGCTGCTCCGTGCGTAAACAGAACGGTACAAAAACGAGACGCTTCTTATTCGAATGCTTTCCGTGTATTGCAGTTGCGCATGGCTAAGAGAAGAGATGACAAAAAATCCATACAGAAAAAACATCCACTATATACAAACGCAACCCCACCATCAACGACGAAACGCCGCTTCACCACACTCCCCTCCTTTCTTCCTCTCTCCACCTCTACAATCTTCAGCTAATTCACGACGTCATGATGGAGACGCACCGTGCGTAACAGCCCCTCTCACGCATCTATCGGGAGTTTTTTCTTTCCCTCCTTCCCAAGATGGAACATGCCATCGTCTAAAGCCCACAACAGCAAAAACATACCACGATCTTAATATGCATTTCTGGATTTATGATAAGCTTAAGATTCACCCCAAGTGGATAATTATATTGGCGGCAGGGAGACGAGAGGCAGACATGGCGCTGTGGTATTAACACGGACTACATTGTTAAGCCTTTCTCTAAAGCTCTGTGGAGCTTAAGTCAACGAGGCAGCAATCAGTCATCTCAACAACACTGGTCATCTATTAAATCACAGCCTCTCATCCTGCTTCATATTTATGTTTCTGCTGACAGGGGAAGAAACACGCTGCAGATGATAACAAGCAGAATGATATGGTTTTATTGATTACAGGTGTGACAATGCAATCCTGACTAATTCACAAATGCAACTGAGAGGGTGAAGAGGAACTGTTAGGACAGCAGCAGTGAAAAGTGAGGAATTTCAGATAAACTGTGACAATAATGAGGCATTAAATATGTCTGCAATATCCAGAACATCTGTACAGCAAAGAGTCAACATCTGTACACGTCAGTATTTTCCAGCTTTGTAATAATTACACACATTTACAAGTCATTTTTCTGAGTTCACTGTTTTGCTTCTTTGACAAAGTACAATCGTAAAAGAACAAAAAAATAAAGTCTCGTCAAAAACGGTGAGTCAGCCTGTTAAAATCTTTTTTAAATCATAAGAAGGGCGCTCACTTCAGATTTAAATGGTTCCGAACTACTACTCAAGCTAAATTTCTTCTGTGTCAAGGCACAATTCAAATTACACCGAAAGCACAAAAAAGTATGTAAACAATATCCAAATAATGTGGATCATAAGACTACAGTGTCACGACACAGAAAATCAAAGTGATAAGGCTGATTGTGTCAGTATCGGTTTCAGCATCTGAAACACTCGGAGATGGAGCGCATGCTGTCTTTATACTCATCTCAGGAATCTTCAAAAAACGCATTCTCTCTTATTAAAAACAGAAAAAAGCAAACCTTGCAGCATGTTACGGGAAATAAATATATGAAACACGAGTTCAAACATGCTTCCGCTCTGCAGCAACAGAGAAACGTTTTTGTCATTCTTCCCTGCTCGATGAGGGGGCGGGGATCTCGGGGCCCTGCGACCTTCTACCTTGAAGCAATCGCTGATGAGACTCAACTCGACTGGAGAGGAAACAATGGAGGAGGACAATGATGGGGGGGTTTACCAGTCTCACCAAGTTAGATCAACGATTCGCCTGGGAAAGCAAAAAGTGATGCCTTTTTAAATATGTCTGTTCAAACAAGGCTTTTCATCTTTCTTAGCTGCTCCTTCATGCTCAAGGAACAAATTCTACCCAGAATCCTTCAGAGGGAGTAAATATACCGAGTCCGTGTCCTGCAGGGATGTAAGCTCTGTAGATCCTGTAGTGTGCTAACTAGGCTACATTGTTAACGGTGTTCAGCTTTAGAATAATGTGCGTGTGCTTATTTACACCCATCACTGCAGCTTTCCTTCTTTGTCCCTGGCTCACACTGTTGTTTGGTACCTTTTAATGAGGGAAGTTTACGCTAATGTGAATTTGGATTTTTGCATTGTATACCGCAGCGGTTTCTATCACAGCCTCACAAACTGAAGCTTCGGTGGTGCTGCTTGTAGAACTGCTGCTGCCGCTCTTTGGCGCTCGTTTCCACCAGCTTGTCTCTCTTACTGATCACTCCTGCTTTCTCGCCTTCATCCCCGGTGATGCTCCCCACATCGCTGAGGTCTCCGAGGTGCTCCACAGAGTCGTATTTCTCCAAGTCAGAAGCGATGGTCTGCAGGCTGAAGACCGAAAGGGAGTCCGAGCCGGCTCGCTCCCTCTCCTTTTCATGTTCCTTCTCCCTGTATTTCTCCACCAGCTCGATGGATGCATCCACTCCATCTCTTCCAACAGCACCGCCGCCGCAGGCTCCACCTTCGACCTGAACTTTGATGTCAGACTCTGCTCCAACTGGGGGGCTCCGCCCGGCACAGACAGAGGGGCGTCCTCCCCCTTCGCCCGGGTCCCGCCCTCTCTGGGCATGGATCTGCTCGCTGATTTGCTCCAAGTTCCGCAGGGCGATTGAATAGCGGGTCTTCACTTTGGCTACTTGCTGCTCCAGTTGCAGCACTTTGGCCTTATGCTCCTGGAGTCACACAAAGCAACTTTCATCATCAATTTCAACATTGATTTCATGCCAGCAGGAAAATAACCCCCCAGTGACCTCCAGCAAATCCATAAAATACTGAATATACCGCAGCATAATTACAGTGAAAGCTTCTTAAGAATGGGAAACACTAAACAGAAGGTGTCTGACAAACAGAGCCATCACTGGGCTCTTTGTGTCTGCGTTACCTCCAGTATGTGGTTGAACTGGGCCTTGAGCTCAAAGTAAGGTTTGGACTTGATGATGACTCTCTTGAGGGACTTCTGCAGCATCTGCACCCGCGCCTCCGCCTCCTGACAGGCGTGTGTGACACGCATGTGCTCCCTCTCACTGCGGAGTCGCTCCTCCTCGGCTTCATTCACCTGCCACACACACACACACACAGATTTCTCTTAATGTAAATACTGTGACTGGTTTTATCAGAAACTTTGTGTTGATACTGTATCTGCGCTCTCTTCATTCATCTTCTTCATTAGTTCTTGTAAAAATTCTAAAAAAACAAAAAGTAAAGAACTGAAAAACCTCGAGTTTCACTCTTTGTTGCTCTTTTCTAAATTCCTGGACATATTTTTAAAAACAGGTAACAATAAAGAGAAATTCAGACTCTGTGCTCGGCGATGGTTGGTGCTGCCAAAAAATCCTGTTCAATTATTCATTCAAAGCGGTCGCACAGATTTGAATCAGTCCAGTACACATTACACCGAAGCATCAGGCAGGTTTGTATTTTTAAGGTGCTCTCTTTAGACACAAGCTAGCTACCAACGACAAAGCCTGGCACACTTACCGGACTCGGGAAATGGAGACGAAAAATAAGAAGCAGATAAATGCTGGGACTTGACATGGCTTACCTTCAGGTGCTCAGCTGATATCCATTCACTTCGACTCCCTAATTAGAGGCACATGAATCACTCACCTCTCTCTGAGCATCAGGAGCAATGAGAGCTGCTCTCAGGCTTTCGCTAAACAGCTGTTCGGACTGTGAGACGTACAGTCCGCAGTCTGATAGGTGGAAAGTGCCGCAGACATCGTAAGACAAATGGCACTCAAAGATTCCTGATTCATTGGAAGAGGTACAACTTCCAGGGGAAAAGCTTTTTAAAACTTCATTTCAGAGTAAAGTTGGCAAACCTTTAATGTGGGTTTTTGTGATGTCACTGGTGATGCTGAAATGCATTTTCCCCATGAGCACTGAAATTAAAGTTTATTTAGATAATGCTTAAAAAAGGCCGATCAAAGAATTCCCCAAAGCCAGTTCAACATGGCTGATGAGTGGTGAGACGTGCTTCTCTTATTCTTTTGTCATGTTAACACAACGGTTCCCACACATCCTGTCGGTGCGTTACATACAAAAAACTGTCACCCCAACACTTCCCCCTTCACAATAAAAGACAACTGTTGCCCCCAGAAGGGCTCCTAGGAGGGCTCCTAGGAGGGCTCCTAGGAGGCGTGCCGTTATCCCTCAACAACTTTTCTGGTGTAATTCCACAATCAAATATTTTTAAATATTCAATTATATGATCACATTTTAAATATTTGTTGGCAGCACTCAGGAGGGTGCCCCTTTCAGTTCTGTCACCAAGTTAAAAAAACAGAGAAATGCCTGAAAGCTGCAGCGTGGTGTCTTTGGATCTTTTACTCTACTTCAGTTCAGCAACTGAAGCTGAAGCTTTCAGTAAGTCTGCCAACAAACGTGAACCTGTGGGACTGAAAACTGAAGCCAGTGAAAGTGGCCAAAACAGCAGCTCCTCCAGTGGCCACTTAAGGCTGACTCCAAAAGTAAGTCAGCCCCTACAAACTCCCACGTACCAAGGCTCAACTTCACAGGAACAAAAAGCATGATCAGAGTGTGGTACAAAGAGCGTCTGGGTCTCTGTGGACAGTTTTAAACTCATGCTGTAGCTGATTAGCGTCTGCTAGGCCTCATTTCAGCTAACTAGAATCAGTGAACTGAACATTTTTACTGTCATGCTGTTACTGCCTCCCTCAAAGGAGTGAACTGACAAACAGCATGGCTGTTCTGTGTGGTACAGCCAATCCAAGAGGATTGTACTTCAGTTTTGGTGTGAAAATCAAAACCAGTGGCTGATGCTGCAATGACTTCATCTTTTTAGTGTAAGATAGACATAGTGCTATGAGTCAAGTTACTGTGTTTGCAAGACTACACTAGTCACTGTAGCAGCCAGCATGCTAGCTTTCTAACAGCTAACAAGACATTGGTGCTAAAATAATGAAATGTTTCTAGGTAATTTTGTTAGCATGTAAGCCCTCAGTTACATACTATCGGGTAAAGCGTTGTCCCTAAAGTTGGAGTGGTTTTCAGAGGGGCCTACCTGGTTTTCAGGATGATTCAGTTTGCTCTCCCTCTACAGGCTGATATGAGATGACTGTAACTACTGCACAATGCTGAACTAGTTCAGCTATCAATATAAACTCTGGAAGTCAGGCCAAACTCAGATCTAAAGCTCTCTTTAAAGAGCTGTGTAAGTGAAATGAAGAAACAATTCTGAAGCATTTACAGAGCTCTTAAGGAAATCCTGTCTTCCAGGCTACCTGTTACAGCTGACAGGAAACTCAAGTTCACCAGCTGTCTGGCTCCAAATTTTCTGTTGAGTCTGCCAACTGTAACCCAGCAACAGTGAGTGTGTGAATGTATCCAAGGCTGCCAAAAATCACTGCCACTTATCTCCACACTTATTTTCCACACACAATGCAGACAGCAGAGCAGTGAGGTCGCACAGAAAAACAAGTGTGCACACTAAAAACACTGGAGCCTAATAAGAATAACTGAACACAATGCCTACTCTACCAAGATGAACGATTACTGAACTCATTCTGTAAGGCCAGAGCATCCTCGTTAAAGTAACGAGCAAAAATGAAGGCAGTCTGTAGGCAGTTCACTTAGGCATGCATCTTAAAATGGTGCCCTCACTGTTCTCCGTTACCTTGGCGGTAGCATGGTTGAGCATCTCCTGCCAGGTGGGATCCAGGGTGTTCTTGCCATCAGCCAGCAGGCCCTGCTCAGCCACATAGACCATCTCCCTGGCCGCTGTGTGCATAGAAACTGCTCTCTCGTAGCTCAAAGCTGCCTTCTGAGTCTCCTGCTGTGCCTACAGAGAGCAGACAAACCTTTAACAAGCTACAGGAGTGGAATAAGGACACAACACCCCTGTTCTCTCCAGTCCTATTACAGTCCCCTCTCTGTACATCACAGTTTTTATATTCAAAATCCTTTAGGTACACGTGATTAAAGGAGAACAAAACTGCCTTTTGACTTTAAATGTTTGTTAGATATGAACATGTCTGAACATACTTTAAAGTAACTTTAGAAAGAGAGAATGATTTCTTTTTCTTTTCTCATTCGCAGGTGTCTCAGTGCCTCTCCTCTGCTACCTGCATCAACACTGAGCAACAAGTGCTAACAGAAGCGTGGAAATGGACTCCACTAACGTCACAGAGGGACCGGCATGTCGAGGGATCAAATCTGACACTGAGCCGTATTTCTTCTGGCTAATGTTAGCTAATGCTAGCATCCCTGCTAACATGGGCAAATGGTGAGCGCTCTCATTTAGCTAAACTCCGCCCCGAGTGGATAAGGTCAGCGAGTTCATCCAAACCTGCGGGGCTGAGCTGGTGCCTTAGGTAGTCATTCTTCAAATTACTTAATCAGGTAACATTACAGAATATGACAGGTGTTACAGTCTCTGCAGCCACTTGAGTGACTTTATTATCAGACACGGGTCATTAGTCAAAGAGCATACAGTTTCATGGTCAGTTCCGCCCATTTGTCACATCCACTGACAAAAAAAACAAGATGGCAACGACACAGATGCACAACTCAAGCTTCCATAACCAAGCTCCTCTTTTGTATTGTCTATGTCATCATCACACAGTACTGACATCAGCCAGCAGCAGCTGATTTAATGGCACAAAGCAAATATGTAAAAGTGGTGTTTACCTTCCACAGCAGCCCACGTGTGGGCAGTTAGCTCTTAGGTACACGGCCTGTCTCCGACACTGGCAGCTTCATCGTGTCAGGCTGCTTTGCTGCCATTATAGTGACATTCAGGCATACAGTAACCACACTGGTCTCTCACCCGTATATATACTTGTACACGTACATGTGCAGGCATCATTAATAATGCTTTTCCAAGGTAACACAGATTCATATTTTAGATTTGTTTATTTAGCTGTTTCACAAAATCACCCAAACCATTTCTCCTAAAGGAACAGAACAAGCATCTTGTATTCAAATTGTGTTTAGACCTAGACGCAGTTTACACTGGAGATTAGTGCGATTCTCAAAAAACCATCTGAACTCAGATTTCTCTTCCCTGCTCAGAACCTCTGCCTGTTCAAACTGCAGCCACAGAACAGGTTTGTTTCCTCCCTTCGCCTCGAGCACAACACCTGATTCTCACTCCTGAATCCAGACACTGCAATAAAAGGCACGCGGGTCCCTAGCACATACTCTTCCATTTTACACAGAAACAGGTGTAAACCTTTTTACCTCTTTGGCAAGGCGCCGAGCTTCATAATACGGCCTTGCTTTTTCTTATGCAGCTGCCGAGCTGAGAGCTCTGAGCGTTCAGCTTCCGGGCAGACTCTGTGAGGATCTTCCGGTACCCCGATCTGGCATCCTGGACGATCAATGCATGAAAATGACAGGATTAGATTAATGCAGCAACTTATTAGATTTCACACAGGAAGTGAGCAGCCAATTCAGCGAGTGTCAGAAAGCACCACTACATCTTCCATTTGAAGAGCTCACACTTTTCCAGAGTCTGTGCTTTACAGATATTGGAAAACAAAATTATCATATTCATTAGCACCTTAGGGGTAGACTAATAAAATATTTAGACACAAACACACACAGAAGCAATTCCCAGGGTGCCAATACATGTTTTTTTACATCTATAATGAGTTTGTTTTGTCAACATCAAAGCAATTTTATTTAATCTGAGAAGAAAACCAGGGCAAGTCGTATAAATTGGCATACATTTCAAATGGGGCTGCAACTAATTATTTTCATTATCAATTAACCTATCAGTTATTATTCTGGGGGGACAGGAAAACAGCGGCACACTGCCCAAAGTCCAAACAATTAATATATGCAGAAGTACAGAAAAGGGGCTAATTTTAATAAAAGAAGCTGTGTTTTATATGTGAATGGGTAATTTCTGCCTATTAAATATCTCCACTTACATCCAACTGCAGTTCTAGCCTGTTGATTTCTGCACTGGCTTCATTGAGATGCTCCAGCTCCTCCTGTGAATAAAAACAGCTATATTTATCTCACGTACTTCTGTTATATTCATAAAGTACTTAGTGCTACTGTAATGACAGTGATTAACAGGCTGGGAGTGAAAGGTGATACACTTCACAGGTATGTCACAGGATAATCACTTCAGATGTGACAGGGATTTGCACAGATTACAGCATTATGAACACAATGTCTCTAAAATAAATAATGAAGATGTGCTCATTTGATCACATAACTACCTGTCTGTCACGCTAAACCGAAAGTAATCCAGGAGGTACACACCCAGGTGCAGGTAACAGTAATTTAAGAGTGGCTGACTCACTCAATCATCGAGATGAGGGGTGTTTAACGGTCACCAACAGATTCAATGAGTGGGATACTTCAGGTACCTGAATCCTGGGGTCCAGCTCCTCTTCATATGGACTGTGCAATTGCTCTCCGGGGCTTTTCTGTCTGTCACTCCCTCCTTCTTCGCAAATGTCTCGGAGAACCATTTCTATTGTCTTTCCATCGCTTTCTGCAGTTTTGACCTCTTCATCCCCGCCGGGAATACCCTCCCTCCAGTCCCCCACGTCTGACTCCCCGGACCCGGCGGGGCTCTCTCGCAGGTCGCCTGGCTCCATTCCAGGCTGCACCTTCAGTTAGCAATAGCGTTAGCTAAGGAGTCTTCAACGGCAGTAGGGGTTTGCTGACCTACAAACCCGGTGCTACAAACAACGAGCGAAGGTTACCGAGTAGGGGTGAATTAGAAAATAATCCCAGCGGTGAGAAGTGTTGCTGCGTTTGCTATCTGTCATATTAAAACACAGTGAAACCCACGGACGCTAGCCCAGCCTGCCCCCTGACATGCTAACAAGCAGGTGGCTTACTGAGAACGGAACAGCCGCTTTTCAGATCAAACCGCTGCCAGGAGATGAACGGTAAAAAGGGGGCCTATCGAAATGTCCCCCGCCACACGCCTCTTTCCCTCCATCCTTCACCGGCTCTTCGATACTGTAGCTAGGCTAGCTAGCTAGCGGTTTCGGCCTCACATCATCATTACAAATGAGGTAAACAGGCGAACACGCACGTCGAGGTTTGGACCAGAACGGCCACCGTAGACACGCTGCTCACAGCCGTGAGTGAGCGGCACTGCGGCACACGGTACCCTATGCTCTCGTAATTAGTTACCATTCACTGACACCGTAAAATTGCTGCTGGTCGCAATAGACAAGGTGTTAAAGGGACTATTTGGCGGCACAAGATAATAACTTTCTGTACAAGATATCTCAATGTTAATACAAGACAGCACACAAGATAATTACTGGTCCGCACAAGTGCTTTTCTGTACAAGGAAAGACGTTGGTCATGTAAGATAACGACTTCTACGTGCAGTACTGTACAAAAGAGCCGGTCCTTATATCTTATCTTCTGCTAGGAGAAGTGAAATATTCAACCATGTGCAAGCATAAACTGGAACAGTGAGAACAAATGATGTTTTTTAGCAACAAGCTGCTAGAGGCAAAGTGCCTAAAAACACCATTTAAAATGGGCTCTTTGCAAAGGTCTCTGTCATGTGTAGATACAACACTGTCTCATCCCTCGGGTTAGGTGCCTTTTTTATGCTTGAATGATTCATAAGTCGGTGTTAAGTAACTTAAGGAACTGGACCAAAAATGAGTGAAAAAGCAGCCAGTGCCCAAGAAAATCTCTGAAAGAGCTCCAGAAAGCCTGGAGAACTATTGTAGTTCAGTATCACTTTAAAACATTACAAGAACATCTGGCTCCTTTGAAGGAAAGAATTATGCACAGTGCTGTACCAGATAATTATGTTTTATCTATATGCCACCAGTTCCTGGCAACAGTCAAGACCCTACAATATGAAGACTGTCCTGTGAGACCAAGCACTTAGTTACTGTGGGGAGGAAGTTGGAACTTGATTTTAAAAATAAAAGACCCCATGTTAAACTCAGGCAGGGGCAGCTATCTTCCATGACCAGCTGGGGAGATAGTGCAACAAACAAGACCAAACACAAACTAGAAAATAGACTAAAGCTCACACAAGTAATCTGGGACAGCATGGCTCAATAGTTAACACTGCTGGTTAACAGCAGGAGGGTTGAGGGTTTGAACCCCAACAGGGTCCTTCAGTTGAGATGTTCTGGTTTTCTTTGGAAGCTCCATTGAAATGCGTGTCAGGTTGATGGTGCTTAATATATTATTATTTACCACAAGAGTTGAATTTCGTGGTCAAAGTGTAGATGTTGTTTTTGTTAATAAATGCATAAAGTCATTCACTATTCACCAAATAGTTATCAGAATCAGAAATACTTTATTGATCCCAGAGGGAAATTTCTGTTATTACAGCTGCAACTGTTTTTTTTCCCAACAACTTTTATTATTTTTTACAAGAAAATAGCCAACATGTAAACATTTCAAAAGAAGCATCAAAGATTCAAATCTGGCATTCAGCTGCAACCGTTTAAATGAAACTAAACCAAAACAAAATAAAAAAATACACTAAAGGTATA